>CAIGRN010178305.1:0-13503 GCA_903798345.1 Fraxinus anomala
AAGAATTGTTGCCTATAATAGTTCGATCACAAATTTTTTTTGGGAAATCAAACTTGCAAGTATCATTGTGTTTCATACAAACGTTTTTAGGATTTAAAACACCGCAAGGTCCGTGCATCATATGTTTTATTACAAGAGAATATAAAGACGGATGCTTTTGCTCATCAGGTAATTCGGCACTGACTATTGTATCCACAGAATCTGGCGTTCTCAATTTATGTTCATTTTGAAGGATTATCAAGAAATGTACATGTGAAAGACCCCTTTTTTGAAATTCAACAACATAAATATAGGCACTAACAGGACCGAAGACACTCCTAACTAACAAATCTTCCTTTAATGCCTCAAGTTTTGCTCTAAAAACTCGCACAATCAAATCGGGTCTATTTTGGGCTTCATCGTTATGACCTAGATGCTCAGTTATCTCGGGCCATTTTGGATTGCAAGTCATGGTCAAGAAAATATCTGGTTTACCATATTTTTGCACTATGCACATTGCATCCATATAACGTGTTCTCAAATCTCTCGGGCTGCCTAAAAAAGTTCGAGGCAATACAATTCTACGGCCAATCTTTTGACCTCTTGACTCTCCGAAACGGACACTATCAACAAGACCTTGATATAATTCAGCTCGAAGAGCAGTTTGGTTGAGACGGAAGTAGTCTAACCTAGAAGTTTCAATTTTTACATACATATCAACAACAAACTGCTGAAGAAGTCTACCAGAATGCAATAGTATAGAATCAACACCCGGACGAACCTGAAGTTTATAACAATAGTATTCCCGGCATGAGACATTGGCCCTGCTGTTACGACCATGCGAAACTGAGAAATGAACAAATGAACTTAAGTAGAACATTATGGACAAATTTAACGATATGATAAATAGTCTAAAGGAATAGAGAAAACCTTTTATCTCATTGTTGATCAAGTCTTCTGGGCAAACAAAGTTACCAGGGTTAATGACATCGGCATTATTACAAAAGGAATCAGATCTTTGTTTTTTAGTCACTAACTTTATGCCGCGGTGCCAACCAGATTCTCCGTATGGGAACAACAATGGGTATTGCAATGGGTCATAACATCCAAAGTAATGATGGATTTTATGATGTTCCCTAGCGATACAATGGACAACAATATCACGTGCAGAAAGATCTGCTGTGTCATCAGTATCAACACAAACCGCAGCAACTTGAGAAACAGTGGGTGCATTGTATCGCCTTTGGTCAAGATCAGGATCGCATCGAATTCTAATTATTTGTGATTTCAGATTACTGCAATTCCCGAGACTACGAAAAAACTTTACATATGGGTTTACGTTTAAGATATTAATAAGTTTAGTCAAGATAGCCTCAGTAAGGTTGTTACCAAAAGATAATCTGTTGTTAATTTCTTCATCGCTATCAAAAAGGTATAATTGTAGGTACGAAGGAGTGTTTGTTGACGGTATTATATCATTTAGAAAATGATATACCTGTCCCTGAATTCGAAATGTGTAAATCCCATTGTAGTCTTTAAAAAGACTCTTATCACAGTGTACACCAAAAGAGGTCATTGAGAAATTACAGTTATAACTACGCACATATCTTAGGAAATCCGTGGTCTCTTGACAAATTGAAGTGAATAACAATGCAAGTTCTGTAGGCGGGGCATAAGATTGTAAGTGTACCTGGCCGTCTGAACAACAAAATCCCTTACTTTCTTTGCTAAACTTAACAGCACCAGAGTGTACACAAATAGTCCAAGAAGGCAAAACATTATACGTAGGGAGCTCACCCATATCAAAAGACCCGCATACTGAGATCGGAAAACAAGGAAAAAAATATTTGAAATACTAATAACCATGAACCTTTTTTAAAGATGAACGATGAAAACCTAAAATGACGAAAAGGTTAGAGAATTCGAAATATACGCACCAGAGGAACTAACACCTAGATCTACACATAAACGACGATTACTCATTCGTGGTCTCTTTGTAGCACGGCTACCTTCGGTACAACCAGCTTGACCAGAGGTACTAACACCTAGATCTACACATAAACGACGATTACTCATTCGTGGTCTCTTTGTAACACGGCTACTTTCGGTAAGCAGCTTCAACTGATGGATGGTTTCCTTCATAAGAAAAACATTCATAGACCCATAATATCTTGATTCAGAATTATACATGAAATAAAATAAATAGATGTAACCTGTTGCAATAGGAGGAACAGCTGAACCCGATGCAACACTGTTAGGGAACTTCAAGTTTTTTTTATGACCCCGCTCCATCGGTGAAATCGAAGAACCAAGGGAATGGAAGGTGCAAGGGAAATATATATTTTCTTAAAATAGGCTTGAGTCACTATTCAACAGTTTGAACATGCCTGATATCAAATAGGACAGAATAAGCACATATGTAAAGCTTCTTATAACTGAAATGTGGTTGCCTGTGATATAACTTGGAAATTACAAATATAACATTCTAGTTACCGACTCATGTGAAAACTAATAATGTTAATAAGCTAATGATTGTGTAAAGCATAGTAATACAACTCACATGAAACACAATTTTTCTTTAACAAATAGTTTTTGAAATTGCCACCAGTTTCGCAATGAAAAAGATGGAATATGACCAATAAAAGGTATTATTCGACGCCCTGCATTGTTTTATTACATAAGTCAAATGTTACAGTAAAACACTATTTTCTTCACTATCTCAAGCGTGCGCGTGTTTTGTTTCGCCTAGTTTTTCCCGTTTCCTCTATCTTTACTGCTACGTCTACTCATCAACAATTCCACTCTACGATTCATGGTCGAAACTTTCAAATCTCTCTCTCGTTACTTGTTTCTCCGTATTAAGGGATCGAAATTCTACTATTTCAAGTTTAATTCTTGGGAATAAGATTTTGGATTAAGTTGAATGTGTATCAACCTAGAACCCTACCACCCTGAGATAATAAGTAGAATTCGAAGACCCCAAACATCTTCTAACAAAGAGGCGGATAACTCTATAAATGCTGTAAAAAAAATCTATGTGAAAAAATCGCTACAACTCAAGGAATAAGCAGAATTCGAAAACCCCTAAGAATAAAACCTTACCTAACAAAATCGACAGTAGCTGAAGCAAGGTTTCCAGTACTATTATTTGGAAGTCCGTAACTTTCGAGCTGGAGAAGTATCGACAACCGCTGGTTGTAGGTGATCAAACTGACGTACAAGGTGGAGAAGTATCGGCGTCGGGTGGTCGTAAATGGTCAAAGGTGGCCGACTGGTTGTGGTACAGGATGCAAGAGATGGGAATAAGATCTGACCTGGACCTGAAAAGAAAATGAGAAAAAACCTTTGTCATGACCGATTTTAAAAAAATAAAACACGAAAAAACAAAAAATGTTGAAGGTGGTTTGCTGAATTTTGTGAGGCCCAATCTTAAATGGCCCAATATGGTGATCCAACAAGCAGAACTCTCCAAATTTGGGAAAAATATAATACTTCAACGACTTTTCTGCAAATAAAAAGATTCTTTAGTAGATGGTGGACACATGACATATGTTGGACCCTTCGATTAGAAGCAAAAGACTTCTTCTCAGAAAAGGGCTGAAACCAAATCCCCATAGGGGAACCAAAACCTTAGACACACATCGGAGCACAAAATAACTGTAAACAAAAACTGGGAATGCTTTAACTCGATCAACTGGGAATGCTTACTGTTACCAAATCCCCAACAACTACAAACATAAACCAACCCAAATCATCAAAAATAATTACGTACCAATTTGTATTTATACAATTACACATACAGATAAATATAACCTTTAATTGTTCAAAAAAAATTACTTTTTAAGGCTTAACAATACTGAATTCACAAAACCCACAAATATGAACTAATCCAAACCGTCCAAAATCATTCCAAACTAATCATAACACACGAATAAATATACATGAGCACGAAAGTCGGAAAAATGGAAATGTGCTCGTTTAAGTGACGCCATAGCTTTCGGGTTTAAGTTAACAGCCTCATTCGGAGGCCTAAACAAGGAGCCTTGAGTTTTCAAATAATGGCTATCAAATCAGGTACTTAAAAAGATTGCACTAAAATAGCAAAAGTTTTACTTTCCTTAATACTATCTAAAGTAGTACAGTCCAATCCAACCTACATAACATGGTATCAAAGTGAATAATCTAATTTTTTCAAATCCAGTTGGTTGGATATTACAAAGCTGCAATGGCCGTCAGATTCCAAAACCAAAAAATGACTCATCCTAATTCACAGCACAAAGGAGTAATTGTTTTATTTATAATTCAAAACATACATAAAAGAAATAAAATTTTAATTCTAAATGTATATTATTTAATATGACATACTTTTGGGTAGAGCATATATCATTATTTTTTTCGATTCTAAGTCTGATGTGAGGTAATAGAATTTGATTACTTACTTTAACTAAATATAAAAATAATTTATCAACATATAGGAATTTTTCTAACGAATATGTAGTTAAGATTTTATTGAAATAAAATTTTTAAACTTTAAATTATAAAAAACAAAAGTATAAAATTCTTCAAAATAAAGTTATAAAATTCTATAATACTGAAAAATAAAACTTTTGAAAATCAAATCTATAATTCTGAAAAAAAATAAAAATATGAAAACTAAATCTAAACTTCTAAAACAATAACATAGCAAAGAATTTCAAAATAAAAAATAAAAATTCTGAGAAATAAAATTCAAGAAAATTTAAGAAAAAAAATTGTAAAAAAAAAAAGGTCAAGCTCTTCTTGATTATTTAAATAAAAAGTATAAAAAATATATTTAAATAAATAGAAATAAAATTTCTCAATTCATGTCATTATTTTTTATTTTATGTGTTTTGCCAATTTAATTTATTACTGGTTTTATTTTACTTTTGTAGCCAAAAAATTATTATATATTCTATTTCACTCAATAATCAAATTTCATTAAATAAAATGTCATAAAACAATTTCGAACAAAACGGGTTTTCTAATTTACTTTTGTTAGAGAAATAATTTTTCAAGATGACAAACCAAATGCGTTTTTATTTTTCAGCAATACTAAAATAGATTTTCAAATAGAAAATTAAAAACTCAAATGCAAACCAAATGAGCTGTGAAATTTTTCGTTTCATTTTGGATCATTTGAAAGTTGCTAGCATAAAAAAACTATTTACGTCATATAAACTCCATTGCTATTATGATGAAAAATAGAATCATGAAAGCAAATATTGCCCAACTGATTGAAATAAATCCAAATAGACATTTTTATTATAAAATCTGTGTGCTCTCCAACGAATTATACACATTATTCACACAAAATAGAATTAACATAGAAAAATAAACATGCATAGAAAATAGTGGGAGAGAATGATTACACGGAGAATTATGATCTTTGACAACTAACTTGAATTGGAACAGTAAGCATTCCCAGTTGATCGACTTAAAGGAGTCAGGGTCCCAGTGTTTCTAGGCATGAAACTCTGGATAGCAAATACTGGATAAAGTCAAGTAAAATGATCTATAACAGAGCCTGATTAAATGTAACCGAAACAAAACACGAGGCCAAAACTGAATGTAAGAAAAAAATGTCAATTGAAATTTGTAAAACCTAAAAACAAAGAAGTAATCAAGCAAATAAAAATAAAAGTAGAAGAAATAGAACTTAATATAAAGAAGAGAGGACAGGAAATGAAGAAAATAAAAGATATTGAACATATTTGCTTAACCTTAAACCCAACTTTCCCATTAGTTTTCCGAGAAATTTCCTCCCTTAATCAATTCAGAAATTCGAGAAAAACCAGAATTCTAGAAGAAAACACTCAAAAAGCTGTGATAGTTCTTATTTTACATAATCACTTATTTCTGCCTAATAAATAATCATCTCAATGGCTGGTATGCTTCCTGGAGTTGAATCTGCAAGAAGAAGAAGATTCCATTCTGATTCTCCAAGACTCCAACCCCATCTGGTTATAACTTCACAAGGCATTCATCTTTTTGTTTATATACAAGCAATCATGAAAACCTTCACAGTTCATCATCTTCCATGGTACTAAAATCAAAATAATCTTATGGGATTTTTGTATCTATATGTAAGAATATTTTTATTTTTGAGGGATTTTAATGAAATTTCTGGGTTTATATTTTCTGTTGAAAATAACAGAGGAATCCGATAAGCCAGGCATATTGTGATGAAGAGCTAGGGATTGTGGCTAGAGAAGCCAAGAAAAGGTTGGATGAGAGGCTGAAAGCACAGTCCACATCAAAAATCAAAAAACGAAAAAAAAAGACGAAAAGAAATCACGGATTCAACTATGGAACTCAAAAAACCAGAAACAATATATCCTACTATATTTAATTGAAGCAGTGAAGATTATTCTTACAGGTATATGTCTCGGTTGCCTCAGATTTTTTCGAATTTCTTTGTACGATCGAGAGAGAGAGCAATTAGGGTTAAGGGGCAGAAAAAATGAATACCCGGAAGCCTCAAAAATAGGTCTCAGTTGGCTCAAATTTCTTGCAATTCCTTCCAAATGTGGTATCGAACCTTTGACGTCCCGCGCGAGATGTCTTCAGACACACCTCTGAAACCGCTGCACCGCCTGTACGATGAACAGGCTATGAATAGTCAAAAGTGGGTTGCCTCTTTTAAATATAGTAGGATACCATGGTTATTAATCTGTACATATAAACTTCCATTCAACGTGTCATATTTATGGGTAAATTAGGGATGTGTTTCTCAACTTTTCCTATGGTATAGTTATGGGTTCCTAATCTTCAAAAGTGGGGTTTTAGATACTCGGCCCATATTTAAATGTATGAATCTAGTCCCCAAGTGATTGAGAGTATCAATATAGATGTTAAAATTGTAAGTGACTATCTTATGATTCACAATTATAGTGCAAATTTGTCAAATTACGTAACTATATTCCATTTAACTAAAAATTGCATGCAATTTTAACGTTTAAATTGACATTTTTCGTCAAGTAGAATTCGGAAACCTATATTCAATTTTCAGGCACCAAAACCTAACTTTTAACGATTGGAGATAGGGGTGTCAACGAGTCGAGTCGAACGTTGAGCCGAAACTCGAACTTCAGACTCGACTCGAGCAAAAATGGCTTGGGCTTTATTGGCCCAATCCTAGCAGGCTGAGCAGCTATTTTTTTTTTTTAAAAAAAAAAATTAATGCTGCCTGCAACTATAGTTTTGTTTTAATATTTTTTAATGAAACTCGACTCGGCTCGTCCGGGCCAAAAATGGCCCGTGACACGACCGGGCTAGGGCTTGAGCCGATGTCCCAAAATGGGCTTGACCCAAGCCGATGCTCGATGGTCCCAAGCCACGGGCCGTCCGAACCGGCGTACCACTTTGACATGCCTAGTTTGAGATGTAATAACCAAGAGAGAGTTTTGTAGAGACCAACCATGTAATCCATACACATTTTTATATCTTATTAAGCAAAGCCAGAAACTATTAAGGACATTTTTATTTTTGATGATCTTGTCACGCGTGGAGTCACATATACCGATATAGTTATGATATCTTAGCATTTGTTTGGGAGATATTTTTTCATTTTTCTAGAAAATATGTGATTAAAAAGTAGATAAAAGTTACGAGTCTAATAAATTGTGTAATTTAAAATAATTTCTAGGAGAAATGATCTAAAAAAATTCCTCTCAAACAAACCCTCGACTTCGTGTTTAAAATAATTGTTGGGATTTAATTTTTTTAATGCAAAACAACAACATTAAAATATTAAATGATTACACACTAAAAATGTCACTAAATATAAAAGAGCTCTACGACATCACTAATGCTAGTTTTAGGACGTCACTAAAATATAAGCAGTCTCGCCACATTTACATTATGAATTACATCTTGATTTACACTCTTTCATGTGACATGATACATACCATTGATTTTTCTCCCACTTTTCCCATCAATGCACAAATTCTCCCACATAGGGAGAAATGTCATGCTAGAGCATTATTCAAATTTAAAAGAGCTCTAGACATAGAGGCTCTCTTAGATAGAGTAAGTCAATAAAATTGAAGTTTTGTCTATAATTACGAGTTTTAAAAAGTTTTCTACATTTTTTTATTGCAATTGAATAGTCAATGATACGTCGGCATATATGGAACCCCCTCTGTATAAGCGTTCCACGTAATTTATATGTATACCAATAGTCCATCAAGTCTGATTTGTACATTTATGTCGGATCAGACTTCGAAATATAAGTTGTCCTCTAGGAGGGCTTACAAATGGTCTCGAACTGCCTCGAAAATATGAGCAGTTCTAATAAGTGAGGGCTTATGAGCTGCCTCGAAAATATGTATCGATCCCAATTACGTAAGGACTTACGAATTGTCTCAAGAATATAAACCGCTTCAATATATGAGGACTTACGAACTGTTTCAAAAATATCGATGAGAATTTGAATAAGTGAGGGCTTATAGATTGCCTTGAAAGATAGATATCGCATATAATTTATCAAAATTTCTACAGCATTTTCTTTGTAATATAGATTAAACAACATGTAATATAATATAATATCTCCACTTCACATTTATATAATAAATTGGGGTCCACTTGCCCTTCCAAATAAGGTAAAATAATGATCAAATCAAATTTGCTAGTGTGAAGCAAAGTAACATACGTGGCATGCTCGGACGGAGGGGGTCCCGTATATGCCGACGTGGTATCGACTATTTAATTGATTGAGCCTATTTAATTAAATAATTGCATCTCAGGCTTGGATTTGGACTAAACCCACTTGGCTCATTTCATTTCTCTATACGTATTTGAATCAATTTCACATAAGGTATGTGTGTTGTAACCAAATATGAGTTTAATTGATATGATGTAGCATATTTTCATTACTTTGTTTAGGTTGATGTGGAGTATTTAGTATATGTTTCTTCATGTACCATCTGTATTGTACCCACTATGACCTTGTGAGTAAGTCTTGATTGCGTATGTGAGAATTAGGATGACCGTCATCTATTGGTAAGACAATATTGAACATGAATTAACCTTAAATTAGTAGACCTAAATTCTAGTATATCCCCTTAAATAAAATAAAAATGTTTCATCTAATACTTTTTTTTGAAGCCTATTTGACTCGAGTAATTAAGCTCGAGGGGTTTCTCAGAACTTGATGCCCTATGGTCAACTGATTTGGAGTCATCAGCCAAAAACTCGTTATAGGGGTCATCTTAGTCGCTTAATGAAGAAGAGTCTGCACAGAAGATGTAAAAAATTGAAGAGAAATATGATAAGCTTAAAATGAAAAATACAAATTGTATAAAAATGTATATATGCTCAAAGTAAGGGAGAAAAAATAATAATATACATAAAAATGAACTTTATTTATATTTATAGGTCCTAATATGCATTGTCGTCTTGAATTCATTAGTATGAGAATAAACTTATTTAACAGTGATATTTAGCACGTTATTTTTCACAAATTTAAGGTTTAGGGTCTTGATCACAAGGAGTTAGTAGCACTTAACACATATGAGTCATTTATATAATTTACTCAATTTCGACTTGAACTGAGTATGTGAAAAAGTTTACTGATAATTGATTATACTTGTGTATGCTATCAATTGCAACTTTGAGTTAGTATATATTGTTGTTACTACATTCGTCATTTGTGAAAAGGGAGAAATAATAGTAGGGCATTTAAATTTTAATTAGTAGGGCATTTAAATTTTAATTAATTTTTCATTTTAAATTTTCATTTTAATTTTGAAGAGTTGATAGTAAGGGGGAGATGAATTTTTTTAATGCGTAGCTTTTTTGAATTTTGATGTTTTGTGATATTAATGTTTTAGTTGATGTTTTGATTAATATTAGTTTAGCTTCTCAATCTAGTTATCACATGATAGTTTGTTTCAATTATTATATTGCATGTATCACTTGCTTTTACACTTGATATTTGAGTTATCGATTTTAGGAAGTTTCAAGAAATGCAGAAGACAGACATTCAATTTGAGTTTGGGTAGATTAGTTTTATTTTTACATCCTTGACTTGTATTGTATAGTTCCGTCACAGAGTGTCAAAGAGGAAGATTTTTAGATTTTTAGTTGTATTAGCAATTTTTTAGACAAAATGATTATTGTAAAAGAATAAGATCATTACAAAAGAATTGTAAAAGTCAAGGAATCTTTTAGAGGGTTGTGTAGATGAATTAGGAGTCTTTGAATTCGAGTATGGAACAAGAAGATAGAGTCGTCGGATTTACGCTAGCTTGTTGCTTAGTTGATACTCGAGCATCCAAAGCAGAATTATTGTCGCCCATCTATTGTAAGACTCTCGCTCGAGTGATGCACCTCTTGCTTGTTTGTTGTTAGCCTGGAGCTCGAGCGACGGTATTTTCTGAGAAACCCTAGTTTACGATTTTCAAGAGTTTTATCTATCATATACTACCTAACTCCTCATATTATATATACCCAATGTCAAATACGTTTTTGGGGTGGTTGATCATTATCCTTATATCATTTTTTCAAGATCCAATAACACATCTAAATATTTAGACTAATCTTTTGATTCTTGAGATTAATCAACCATAAGTTTGAAAAAAATATCAAATCCATATAATGCAAACATTCACTTCTTAGATATCATTAAGAATATACTTTTTCAATAACTTTCATAGATTGCTGAAAATTGAGGGAGGTTGGATCAGAAGCATAGAAAGAGTACAAGAATGAGGCGTTCTTGGTGTCCCACATGAGATAGACAATTCCACAAGATCGAGAGCAGGTATGAGTGAAGCATGTTCCATCTTGTTTTGGAGATTGCAAGAATTAATCAATGAGTCTAGTGAGTTTTTTAGGTTGGATCATACTCTAAGTTCTTATTGTCTATAGTGGAAACTACTGACTTGGTCTCAGAGTTTTTACCCAGTTAAAAATTTTATCCGTCATCAAGTCTTGTGTTATTTACTACTTTAATTATTTATTGATGCTATTCAACATATGATAATTTGATTTGATTGACTAAACATTTATAACAATTAAAAAGTGACTTGTTGCTTTTAATTGATAAAATTAATTTCGCATTAATCACCTATTAGGTGATTTTAGAGTTGAACTAATAACTTTCACTAGCAAAGGTATGGATGAATATGGTGATTTTTCAAAAAATTGAAATTGTATTAGGGATGTGTTTATGGTGAGATAAATATATAAAATTTGTCCGGATTTATATTATTTAAATGAATGAATTTAATAAGGGCAATATTGTAATGTGACGTTGATGAAAATAGTAATTTATTTTTTTTAAATTTCAATATTTCAATAGGGATAAACATAGAGTGTGATGAATATATCACAATTGTGGAGGTAAATAACCCTACCCAAAATAAATCGTCTTTCAGACTGAGAGTCGGAAGTTGGGAATTGGGATAATTATAAATGAAAATTAATAATTAAAATATGAATAATGAAGTCCCAATTGGAAATGATCATGAAGGAAAATTAATAATTAAACTGAATAATGAATAGTGGTAGGCTGTGGCTTGATGGGTTTGGACTTGGACCGTCTCGTGAGTTTAAGGGGAAAAATCATAAATACCTGTATATCCCCCAAAATAACACCCAAATTACTAACTCTGAAACTTTCTCATTTTTGAATTGTAATTGAAATTGAAATGGCAAGGTTTACGCTGCACATAAATTACAACAGCTACAAGAATGCAAATTCAATTTATAGGTGATTTTCGATTCTACCAAAATGTCAGAAAGAGTATTCTGGGCAATCTTCTTGTCAGATAAAATTCAATTCATTCATTTACATCTCATAATACAAGTGTTAATAAGCTAATGCAAGTGTTAATAAGCTAGTTATTGATAAATTATGTAGGGATCCGCAACTTGATTTCAGTGTTTATTTATTTTATGTTCGTTGTGTGTATCATATTTTTAATTTAATTGTGCAAGATGATTTGAAACATATTAAGAATGAAATTCAAAGAATTAGGGATACAATAATATATATAACGATTTCACTTAGTAGAGAACAAGCCTTCGAGAAATTTTGTACTGAATTTGGAGTGACAAATACAAAAAACATTTGTTAGTGACGTAGGACGTAGATGAAACTCAACTTACTTATTATCAAAAATGACCTCGATTTTAGTGATATTATATTTTCTTTGGAATTAAAGTTTAAAAAATATTGGAAATACTTGCCTCATTTATTTCCTTTGACATGCATCATGGACCTCGATATAATTTATCAGATACTAAATATATAATTCATTAAATTCCAAAAGCTTTAACTTTTAAAACACCTATCATTTACAAAAATTTAGAACAAATTTTATGCGAAATGTATGAATTATATGCACAACGAATATGTACAAATATTAGTCGTGCACCCTCTACACCTACTCCTCTCGCTAATCTTGAAGAAGACGGAGTTGAAATACTAAATTTATTTGAAGGCATTAATACGTATAAATATGATACAATAGGTTTTTTTTTTTTTGGCATGTCTAACTCACGTAATCAGATATCGAACGTAATTCCAAACCCATTGCGTGCTAAATTACTTGATTCTTTTAATCATCACATGTTTAGTAATGCATCAATTAAAAAAAAAGTTCAATAAAGTAATTGACTTTTGGCGAAATTACACAGACCATTTGATCAAAGGAAATTGTGACATTTTCCGTTGAATAAAAAATGGGCAAAACCAAGTAACATCATAATTAAAACACTGGCAACATAAATCAAATCAAATGGAAAGAAGAATGAAACTTTGGATAACTCATTGCACTTTCCATCCAATATCGAGCATGGAGGCCAAATCCAAATAGTATTATAACAGAGAAAAAGGATAAGTTTCAGTTAGACCCCAATTATTAAATTATATAAATGATTTAAGCAATTTTTAAGCTTCGAAATTTAGTTAGGATGACAATATTCTATGTTTGATCCATCTCGACCTGAATGGAGCGAAGATGGGGATCATGGTCCATTCCTCGAACCCATTCCAAATTATTTAATTTAATTCACATTTATTTTTAATAAATAGATAATAATATTTTAAAAATAATTTATAATTAATTAAACGAGAGAGTAAATGAGAATATTTTAATCTTCGCTTCCGATGGAACCGAATGGTCCCATTGTAAGTAATCTCTAACTTAGGTTTAAAAAGGATTTTTTGTTGGCCCCCCAATGGACAAGTCTATGGGGGAAGTTTTTAAATAAGACAAAGCATAGAGGATTTTAATGCAATTCGTCCTTCCCTCCAAATCCCCTCACGCGCATATTTTTGGTATTTATCTTCGATATAGGGTAAGGTTTTTGCTAAAACTCATTCTTCCTAGGGTTTCAAAATTCTCTCTGAGAAAGAGAAAGGATTAATGGCAAGGCACAGGAGCCGAAGTTGGAGCCGGAGCCGCAGTCCTGTGAGGCGCAAGCGCTACGATGACCCTCGTGATCGCCGCCGTGAACGTCGCTCACCGGCTCCCTCTGGCCTCCTCGTTCGCAACA
>CAIGRN010178307.1:0-10275 GCA_903798345.1 Fraxinus anomala
GGGAAGAGTTGAAAAGTAAGGGATTAATTATGCACAATTCAAAAATCAAGTTTTAAGTTTGACTAGTGCAAAAATCAGGTTTTAGTTAATTAATTAAAAATATTTATTAATTAAATATAATAAGACTACAATTATGTAACTAATAGTCACATATACATAATTATAAGTCACAAATCACATTTTTTAAAATTAATTGGTTACATATTATTCCGAGGTCACAAATCAAAAAGTTTATAGGTCACAGATTATTTCGAGATCACAAATTTTTAAATTAATCGGTCACAAATTATTTTTAAATAATATATTATTAAATTTTTAGGCCACAGTTGAGTAATTGGTCACATATTTTCAAATATTTGGTCACATACCACCAAATAGTAGGTTACAGATTATTTTTGAGTAACATATTATTATATTTTTAGGTTTGAGTAATTGGTCACAGATTCCCAAATATTTGGTCACATACCATCAAATAGTAGGTCACGTACCATCGTAACCAACACCACCACCACGGCCGCCTGCGACCGTCCTCACCCGCCACATCCACAAAAGTGGTCCTGTTTAAATAGGGGGCCACGTGGTTCCCTATGGGTGGTGGCCTGTGGAATAAGAATTAGGGATAATTGGAGCAAAACTTCAAACCTTTGAAATATTAACAGATTTTCCTTAAATCTTTGATTTATTGCAGTTGTCCCCCCAAACATTTTCAAAAGTTGTAGATGAGGCTATTTTGGATGGTTTTCGTCAAAAATGCCGTCAGTTAATCCAAAAAATTAAAGTCTGACCATTTTTTACCATTTTACCATATTATAAAGTTATCATTTTACTTCATTTAATTGGTCAAAAAGGGTTCGATTTTAATTTTTTGGGTCAACGTACGGCATTTTTGACGGAAACCATTCAAAAAGGGCCTCACCTACAACGTTTGAAAATGTTAAGAGTGACGGTCGTAACAAATCAAGTGTTTGGGGAAAGTTTGTTAGTGTTTCAAAAGTTTGAGACTTTTATTGCAATTATCCCTAAGATTTATACTAAGTATACATTCTATAGTGTACACTTTTATTGACATTATGTAGGAATCTAAAAAGTGTTGGATAGGAAAGTGTGTATTTTTTAAAAACTATTCAATCATACCATTGTTCGTGGCACAATATCAAAATAATGTCAAATAAAATGTACTTCGTGGAATAATCCATTGGATAATTAGGAAAGACAATATATAGCTGTGAGTGTCTGTGTGAATCTGCATTTTGTAATTTTCTGTACGAGTCTGACCCTTTCCCAAATTTGCCAATCAAATTACTTTTGTTTTATCTAATTTATCGGCTTATTGGGAATCAGCTGGGCTTTTACATGCTATGCTTTGTGATCATGACGCAGTGGATTTTGACTCCAAGAAATATAAAACGCAAGAAAATGACAAAGAGAATTTCAAACGAAAGTTGAGACCTTAAATTTTCCTATGATATTGAACTTCTGTACTTTTATTATGTCATTTTACCTCTTACGCAAGTGATTATATGCAAGGACCAAGTTAGAAAATTCGTTCAGAAACAATGTAATAAACGTTGAATTTTTTGATAATGATAAAAATAAATTAATATTACAAAAATACTAAAAATGACGTAATTTATAGGTTACACTTGTTATTTATGAGTTTTTATACTTTAATATTATTGTACAATAACTTTATTATCAACATTAAAAAATTATTGCATTCAAAAAATTGGATTTCTATACTAGGATGTATTTGCCTTTTTGTCTTGTAAAACCTTATTAAAAAAAAAAAAGAATAACGATTTTTATACTAGAATATATTATCTTTTTGTCTTACAAAAAAACTTTAATATCTCATTGTTACATAAAAACTCTATCAATTCATAGATACATTCCATCGAAGTTGGGAAGATAAAAATTTGATTAGTCATATTGCAAGTATCTATTACACTTATTTTTAACATACTAATTCAACAAATAGGCAAGTGCAAGCAAACTTTAGCATACTAATTCAACAAATTTTGGTACATCTCACAATTGTATTCAAAAAAACAAAGAAAAAAAGAAAGAAAAAGAAAGGAATGGGCCTAGCCCCAACTTGCATGCACTGCAACATATGGGGCTCCACCCATGATTTTATGGCAGTGATCACATGTTCTGAAAAAATATGCACGCGCGAGCACACATTCTTCTATTATTTAACTTTCATTCTCACAAAAAATCACATTTCAAATTATTGCTTGCATTATGATCATTCTATTTGTCATTTTTTTTTCACGTTGATGCACAATAAATATTGGCATATTTTTAAACTTATTTGTAGCGAAAATCACACCAAAAATTTGGATTCATGCACAAACCGAGCTCAATTTCTCAATAAACTGAATCAAACACCAACCACTTGAAAACTCAACACAAACCCAAACTTCACTATTGTTTCCCTCTTATAACCTTAACCACAAAGGAACAAAGGATAATACGGTGGATGCAATTTAACTGCAAAGTAATAGATGAAAGAAGAAGCAAGTGGTCACGATTTCTCTCTCTCAAAGAACACGACTACCTCTCTTTACACTAGATAATTGCAATCACACGTTTACTCAACAAAGAGGCTAACATATATATAGTTTAGGTTAAAACTACGGGCCAAGTCTTAACAACAAGAAGTGGACTAAAAAAATCAAGGGAAGAGTTGAAAAGTAAGGGATTAATTATGCACAATTCAAAAATCAGGTTTAAAGTTTGACTAGTGCAAAAATCAAGTTTTAGTTAATTAATTAAAAATATTTATTAATTAAATATAATAAGGCTACAGTTATGTAATTAATAGTCATATATACATAATTATAGGTCACATGTCACATTTTTCAAAATTAATTGGTCATATATTATTTCGAGGTCACAAATCAAAAAGTTTATAGGTCACGGATTATTTCAAGATCACAGATTTTTAAATTAGTCGATCACAGATTATTTTTAAATAACATATTATTAAATTTTTAGGTCACAGTTGAGTAATTNTATTTCGAGATCACAAATAAAATTTTTTATAGGTCATAGATTATTTCGAGGTCACAGATTTTTAAATTAGTCGATCACAGATTATTTTGGAATAACATATTATTAAATTTTTAGGTCACAGTTGAGTAATTGGTCACATATTTTCAAATATTTGGTCACATACCACCAAATAGTAGGTTACAGATTATTTTTGAGTAACATATTATTATATTTTTAGGTCACATTTGAATAATTGGTCACAGATTCTCAAATATTTGGTCACATACCACCAAACAGTAGGTCACGTACCATCGTAACCAACACCACCACTACGGCCACCTGCGACCATCCTCACCCGCCACATCCACCTGTACTATCGTCAACCCACCATCCTATCCCAACCCAGCACCACCTACACCACTTGAACAACCACCCCCCCAAAAAAAATCTCAACCATCTCCGCCACACGACAACCCCCCATCAAAAAATCCAAAACCCGTCGCCACCACTACTACCTCAGGTTGCAATTGTCATTTCTCCACCACCACCTACACAACCATCGTCATCGTCATCACCGTCCACCAACCACCACCCATAGAAAACTACCCACACATAGATTAGAAAATCGCCACCTGTACTACAACACACAGATCCACCCCGACATCCCACGACAGTAACAAAAACCATGTTGCAGATCTGCTTCGCACAGCGGTGGCCTGTGCCGATAGATCTCATGCGCGACTTGGCCACCATCACCGCCTTGAGGCGGTGTTCGTCGGAGTAGAAAGAGGAATGGCATGAAGCGACCTATGATGGTGGTGGTGGTGTCAGGCTGCTTTGTGCGGCTCCACTCCGACAGCTTCGAGTCCCGCGGGTCCTTTCCAACAGAGAGAGAACTGAGCATAGAGATAGAGAAGTGAGCGAGGTAGAGAGTTAAGGGCGGTGATGGGGCTGGGCGATAACGACGGGCGGCGATGGCGGGTTGGTTTAGAGAGAGAATGTAGAGAGGGGAGGGGAGGGGAGAGGAGACGAGAGAGAGAGAGAGATGCGAGGGAGTTGAGAGTGATAAATTAGGGTTATGGTTTTAATATATTACCCGATTTTTGAATAAATAAACTTTGGACCTGATTTTTAAAAGGCTATCTTTAAACCCTTGATTTTTGGTAATTTCCCAAAAATCAAAACAAATTGGGCTAAACAAGATGGGCCAACAAGAAAGGTAAAGTGGGCTAAACCTTAAAGGGTCGTTTGACTACAAGCAACAAACTTAATAGTTGCTTTTAGTGGCCCAATTTATTTTTGGGTCGAGCCGATCAATTTGGTGCAGATATAAGTAATCCAATCGTTTTAACATTATCTCCCAAATTTATTGGACATCAAAATTCAACAAATCTCCACCTTAATACCCAACGAATCTGCAAGCAAACAACGTCAAGTTTATACTTGCCTAATCAAGGTAACCAAATAAAATTGGAATCACATATCTTATCCATGTCTTGGATCCGAAACGCATATCATACCTGTTACATGTACTCATCAAGAACTAAGGTCAAGAACTCAAGTACAAACAAATATTCACGGTGATCAATCAAGAACACATAAATCATGAGATAAAGATATAACCTAGGATAATACATAAATCTTTTTAACATGTTCAACATGTAAAGAACATCATACTAAGTACTAACACCAAAGTTAATCAAGTAACATTTATAACCAATGCATAAATGACCCCAAGAAAAGACCTCACCACAATTATCATACCCCATTTCGTGTAGCTTGTATCTTGAGAACACATATATTCTCTCATCGTCATCAATGCTCACTAGTTTGGTCACTCATCATGCATAAATGGTAAACCATTACAGATCCAAAGCCTATGGGATATTTTTCTATCTCTACCTTACCTCTCTCAACCTAGGTAGATAATGTATATTCACCTAATAAAGGAGATAAGAGTGTCACTTTCTCACTCCACCCGATCATGATTCTTGCCATATAGAGGATACCAAAAATTTAATCACATCACCTCATGTGATCCAATATCATTCTCTGCACCCCCGGTACAAAACACCAAGCACCCTCAAGACATATATACTCTATATAATCGGTTGACTTACTACTAATGCACATACTAAAGTGAAAACACACACAATATCAACCCCCACAACAGTAATCCCTACTACTTTGCACGCAACATGTTATACACCATAATATGATCACTCTCAAATTTATGCAAAAAAACATACATAAAAAATAATGAAATATAACAAACAATGCACCGAATCAAGCAATTATTCATGTACATGGAATTTCACATAGATCCAAATGTAGTAATCATGTTTATTATCAATAAACCCCACTTGGGTCATAACTAGACCAAGTGGCAACATTAGCCTCACATTTTCTTTTGCTTTTATTAGAACGGTCCCTTATAAAATGACTAGACTTATCATAACTATAACATTGCTTTACCACTCGTACTGGACTTAGACTTGTCCCAACTTCTACCCTCTTTTAACCACTCTCATCACTACTACCTTAATTCTCTATATGACTGTTTTATTTAAAGTGTGTTCTACATTTCCTCATGTGTACCCACCACTCATCTTATTCTATTTTTCAGCTTTAATTTCTATCTCCTTACTTCTAACGGAATCTATTACAAGTTTAGGTCTTAACGTGTTCATACCATACCTAATTGCATTTTTAATCTCCTTATAAGTATCATGCATGTAATTAAGGAAAATAAAGGTATGTCTCAGACACAGTTTCATCATAATTATCAATGTCTTGCACAAATTTGTTAAACACATCCAAATTTTTATCTAGAACCTTTAAATTATCTATTTTAAAACTGAAAAATCTCTCGAGTAAGTAAAATTTCTTAGGAGTATACTTAAGCAAATACAAGTCTTTCAACTTTTTCTCAAATTCTTTCACGGTTTTAAGTTTATCAACTTTTCTCAAAACAACATCTGACGGTATAAAATAATTGAAATGTAAGGCTCATCACGTTCTTCTTTTTGTTCTTTTGACAAATTTGTAGAAAATTTGCCATTTATAACTTTTGAAATCTTTATTGCACCAAAATCCCTCTTATTTTCTGTTGCCAAATAGAGAATTTCGTTTTTCATTGAAAATTCCCAAATCAAAATATGTAGTTATTTTTGTATACAAATTAACCAAAAAACATAAAAACACAATTAGAATACACAAGCAGCCTTAGGGTCGCAATATACACCAATCTAGATTCTTATTATTTTGTAAGATTTGCAATCTTAGATCAAGGAAATGATCGAATGGGATAAAGTCCAATTGTTCTAACGAAATAATCAATGCAACAAAGTAGTATGCCAACAAAACAATTTCTCACTCAATGTAAGTCTCATACGGTAACTCAATCGACAGTTATATCAAAAAATCAATAAGCAACTTTTACTAACTAAACTTAACACTTCAAATAGGGAAACTAATTTCTAAATTCTAGCAACAAACAATGGTTACCTTACATGGTAACTCTAATCCTAATGGCCAGCTTATACGATTGCCTTCTAGTACTGAAATTTAAAATTTATAAGCCAATTTATCGAGCGGGCCTGATTGTGGGTCCGTAGATAAAGAGAGATGCGAATTTTACAACTTTAGGGCCCCTACTATTAGCCTTAAAGTTTCAGTAACTATAACAACCAATCAAGTAAAATCTGAATCTTGAACAATCAGGGGTAAAATGGTCGAGAACCAAAATATTGCTCATAACTAAAAACGAACACCACCACATGGTCTGCACGGCTGCTTGGAACAAACTGTCTTCATCATGTTTTCCCAAAAAAATTGCCACCTGCCCTCATGAGCGTTAAACCCCTCTGCGCGTAGTATTTACGTGTCAAACGCGTTGGACCGATGGTTGTGCTTCGGCGTCAAGAGTTGGGATATGTCCTCCATTTCACCATCAAACTTCTAGATTGGTTGAAAATCTTAATTACAGATCCAGGCAGAAAAATTTTCAACATTTTTTTTTGCACAGCTTCGATTTCTGCTTGTTTTCAGACAATTTTCCATATATTTTACGCTGTTATTGCACACCTAACAACTCTAACACCATTTGTCACGTAAATTATACCAAAAACTTAGATTCGTGTACAAATTGAGCTTAGCTTTACAAAAAATCGAATCAAACACCAACCACTTGAAAGCTCAACCCAAATCCAAATTATTCTATGATTGCCCTCTTATAACCTTACACACAAAGGATAATATAATGGATGCAATTAAATCATAGAGTAGAAGAAAGAAGGAAGGAAGTGTGAAGGTTTTTCTCTCTTAAAGAACACAAACAACTCTCTTTACACAAGACAATTGCAATCACACGTTTACTCAAAAAATGAGCTAACACACACACACACACACACACATATATATATATATAACAAAAAATGAGTTTTAGGTTAAAACTCAAAAGTCTTAATAACAAGAGGTTGACCAAAAAATCAAAACAAATTGGGCTAAACAAGGTGGGCCAATAAGATTAATAGTTGCTTCCAGTGGCCCAATTTGTTTTCGGACTATGATGTTAATATAATTAAGGGATAATTGCAGCAACGGTACCAACCATTTTATTTAGTAGCAGACTTTGTCTAAATCTTTAATTTGTGCCACCCACGGCACTAAATCTTTCATTTTTGCCACCAACGGTACCAAATCTTTTAAAATGTTCACAGCTGAAGTCCAAATGGATGATTTCTGTTAGTTTGACCGTTAGTTGATCAAATAATTGACTTTGACAATAACGTTGACTGATTTTAAAAGGTTAAAAAGGTAATTTTATATTTTTAATAATGAAATAACCAAAATCAAATAATTAAAATTAAAAATTCATTCCACATTCTTCTTCTTCTCCACCCACCCTATATCTGTTAATCTGGGTTTGGATCTTCGAGAACGCTTCAAAAAGATCGGAAATGGAGTCCTCAGAACCGAATGTGCGCTCTGCTGCAATGACAGTTGTTCTAAAAAACTCTGCATGTGGATTTAGCCCAAAACTTCATCTTGATTGACCATTGAATCAGACGTCCAAAACTTCATCTGAAACTGTTCATCTTTTTCTCCCCAACACTTACCCCCACATTCCCTCACCCAACCCCAACTAAACGAACCAAAATCCACCCACTTGCACCGTGCCAACAATCACAATCCACCCACACACAGGCTGCAACGACTGCCACAAGCGCCCTCGCAAATTAGCAGCAAGAAATTGACATTACCAGAAACTTGCTTAGACGTCATATAGAAAATCCATAAGCCATTTTCAATCTCTTATCACTTCTTCTCCTCTTTGGTCAAGATAGTCTCTTCGGCGGACCATTTCAGCAGGAAATTCATATTTTTATCGAGGAGCTCCATTTCTGATCGGTTGTTAATTCCAAATCTCTAATCCGACCTATGTAGATCTACATAGTTGGGCAACATGTTTTCGACGCCATGGATTCGAGGATTCGAAGATGTCGATTTTCAAGATTTGCAAATTTGGGGTGGGGGTGAAGAAGGTAGAATGAATTTTTAATTTAATTATTTGATTTTGGTTATTTTATTATTAAAAAATGTAAAATTACCATTTTAACCTTTTAAAATCAGTCAACATTATTGTCAAAGTCAATTATTTGGTCAACTAACGGTCAAACTAACAGAAACCATCAATTTGAACTTCAGCTGTAGACATTTTGAAATGTTTGGTACTGTTTGTGGCAAAAATAAAAGGTTTGGTACCGTGAGTGGTACAAATTAAAGATTTGGACAAAGTTTGCTAGTAAATAAAAATTTTGGTATCGCTGCTGCAATGATCCTTATAATTAATCCAACCGTTTTAATATTATCATACGAATTTATTGGATATCAAAGCCCAAGACTACCCTACTGTGATCAAATTCTATCTTTTCTCTTGGTATTACTTTACTTGTCGAAAATTTGTATTATTTAAATGACCCTATGTTTCTGGAAATTACTTATTATGGTGGAAATGGGAAAATGAGTTATCCATGTTAAAATGAAATGAAATGATTTGAAGTTGGAGTTTCTCTTTGACTTGAAAATCATAATATTTTGCAATGCATTTTGTAGCAAAGTTCTCTCTTATTTTTGATTATTTGCTCCTTCAACCTTCCTACCTGCCACTTGTTGGGATCTTTGCCTTTTCCTCTATTTTTTTGGGTATATCAATAATTCTAATATGTCGATTGATTCTGTGTGCCGGTATGCTATCACATAGAGCGTGATATTGGAGGTTTATAGAGAGAAGACCATGAGCTTTATGTTTACTTCCCAAACAGTAGATAGATTAGATTTTCCTCCAGAACTCCACCTGTTACAACCCATTTTTTTAGTCAAAAGTGGAATTGTCAAAGTCATAGTCAAATGTGACTTAGATGAAGCAAATTATTTTCATGGGGTTTTTTTTGCAATTGATAATATATGAGGGTTTGAGATGGATTATATTTGAAGTTGAGGATTTATTTATATAACCTTGGAAGTGAAGGGACTTCCTTTGCAAAAAAGCCCACTTACTTGGCAATTGAAAACCTATTTTCATTTTCTTGCACACACACACACACAGAGACACGATTGAGATCAGAAGCAGAGACCGAAACCAGGAAGAAGAAAGAAAGAAAAAGAGAAAAATGAGAAAGAAGAAGAAGAAAAGGAAGGGAAAATGGAAGAAAATGAGTAAGTGTTGATTTTCTCAATCTTGGGTTCAATTTATCTTATTTTTTTTAAGAGATAAAGAAATGTATTATGTCAATTTTCTAGGGTTTTAACTTTGTTCGAAATTTCAAATTTAGGGAAAAGATTATGATTTCTAGTTCAAACTTCTTAAGTGGCTAGCTTCCATTTGAATCAAGGTAAAGAATTTTATTTTTGGCAAACCCTAGAATTCTTAATTATGTTTTTGAATGAATGATATTTGGTGAAAATGATTGTGAGGATGAAATACTTAGTTGGAAGTATGTATTTACGAAACAAGATGTAAATTTAATTGGTGGATGTATGATTTCAAGTTTTCACTAGATGGAAGATGGATAATTGTTTTTATGATTGTGATGGAAGTAATTTAGATAAATTACATGCTAGTGAAGGGATTAGTAAGTGATATTAGCTCCAATTGATTAAAAGAAATTTGGAGAATTTATTCAAGTATGGATGAATTAAGTTTTAGGAGCTTGTATTTTTATATTAAGACTACTTACTATGGTGGTTGTTAAATTAATTATTCGTATCGTATTT
>CAIGRN010178310.1:0-16620 GCA_903798345.1 Fraxinus anomala
TTTTTTCAATCGAAACGAAAGTCCATACCTAATTCTTCTTCGTCTGGTTGTGTATCTAGTCCTACCATTGATTCTAGTGCGTTTACATATATATTGAGTAATTTTTAATATTATTTAATTAAATATTAATAAACGATCTCGTTTTTACGATCGCTGATTGTCGACGTTGACCGGTCAACGTCCGTCCGGGCTGAACTTCAATACTGGGTCCGTCACTGAGTGTAGGTCTGTAAAAATAGATCAATTTAGAATATATTTTGCTGTGTTTAAAAATTACTCTGAAAATTATGTTTGCCAAAATAAGTGATTTAAAAAAAAGTAAGTTCAAAGTAAACATGCTAGCCTATTTTCATGCTCAATAGCTCGATAGAGACGCTATTATAATTATTGTAGCACTCGGCTCCACATAGCACTCCCGCCAGCCTACCCCACTATTGCAATAAGTAGAGGTCAACATGACCAAATTATTGATTTTAGTGCATGTTTGGTTAAATTTTAAAAATTCTCCTATAACTAAATAAATTTTATAATAAATATTTTTTTTATCAAAAGTAGAAATATGGAATTTACTTATATTGAAACATCTAGCAAGACGAATATTTTTGCCACTCTCAATAGAAGACAACCATTCTTATTATTATATAATTGAGTGTGTGCAATTTAATGCGATATTAATCTCGTAAGTAGGTTTTATTTCAATACTTTATTTTTGTCAAAATAATTAACTTTACTTACTTTTAAATAAGAATATAGTAACATCAATTTATGTTATACAAAGTGTGAAGTCTATCATATTGTGTGATCTTCACATGATATAATATAGTCGAAATACTTGTCGTCCTGAACATCTCAATCTAGTGACGATACATGAAACAACATTGTTGTCATCGTCCTTCGAAATGCCTTCTTTGCTTATCACTTACATATGCTCTTCTAGCATTCCCTCTTCGGACAAACCAATCTAATAGGCTAAACCATTGAGCCCCATCTCAAAAAGTACTTAATGAAAATGATTTATTTTTTAATTTGTCCTTACATAATCTATATGAACAAAAACTCGGTCATTCCTAAGATGCCATTACATTTCATGCTTGAAAATAGTATTGGAAAGTGATTGGATGATTGAGACAAACCTTTGAGGGTGACCCAGGAAAAGAGAGCATGAGGAAGATGTAATAACCAAATGCTATTAATTTTGTCGTAGAAAATGAACTTTGGCATTGATAGTTATATCCCTCTTAGATTTGTCCCTCTATGGCTTTTAATTTATGATTGATTTGTTCTTACCAGTTGTGCAACTCAATAATTCTTAAGTTAAAGTCAACAACTAATTTTAATCACATATTAAATAAAATTCTCAACTTTTCATAAACACATTTCATCAACTTTTATCAAAATCTACTAAAACCATTTGATGACTAGGTTCTACAAAACCATTTGATGACTAGGTTAAATGGAACAATTTATTAAATATTTGAGAACAAAATTCGCTTTCTGAAAGCTAGAAAACATAAAATTCAAGAATATCGAGACCTAATAGCGTAGACGCTCATCTGCGGGCGCAAGGAAACTAAAAGAGTCCGGTGCCAAAACTTAATAAAATTATAATTTCACAAAATCATTCGATCACTAATGCCCAGAGACGGATTTAGGGGAGACTAGGCTAGGCTGTCCCCAACCCATTTTTTTTTAGTGTTAAAAAAAATCTTGTAAAAATTTCTTTTTGTGTAAAGTTATTTTTTTCTACGTATTAGCCCGACTTGTAGTTCGGTCATAGATTCATCTCTGTTAACGCCACCTCTATTCTTAGGTTAGGTAAATCCATGTATGAATAATCCTCGAAAAAATAAATAAACTTATATAATCTGTAATATACGGTGACACGAAAAGAATGGAGTAAAATTATAACTTCCGCTCAACGTGTAATGCCAACATTACAAGCTACTCTCATAATCATTATATTTGAGTATATCTATTTATTAAAAAAAAAAAAAATAGAAGTGGATGAAATGTCCATTCAAATTAAAATAATTGAAACTTTTGTAGCACTTCATAATTGATGCGAAATGTCTCAATACCTTACATAACTACAAGACATGTATCCGTTTCACAAGCCAAAGTAATGTAGTGTGACATATTAACAACCGTGAGGACAGTTGCAACTTGCAAGTCTATCCTTGGTTTCACTAATTGTCGACGAGACGATCAATTTTATTGTATTGTTCGAATTTATTGAGTACTATAAAATTATAAAATGTTGTGGATCGATCGCCACCCTGACCACATATGACCAGAGTATATTGATGGTAAATTAGTAATTGGATAAAAACATGTTTGGATGATTATAGTGCATCTCTAAATAGGATGTAGATTTTTAGAATAGATTTTGTAAAAAGTTATTTTTTTGAGAATTTGTAGTTAAAAAGTAGGAAAAAAAAGTTATGGATCCACGTGGAACATTATTTTATTAAGAGAATGCGTGTTTAAAAAATGTGTGCCAAACAAGGACCAGATAAGTATACGTAGGTGGAAAAATATCCCGCATCAAAAAGAGATTTAAGTTTTGACTTTTTAGGCGATATTTCATTATTTTGTATATGTAATTTGGTGTAATACTGGGCTAATCACAAATTGTTAGCATGTCACGTGTAGTTGAGACCTAGCTACTTCGAGGTGTTGTGGTGGCAAGTGAGAGTTTGTGTGCACATGTTAATGATGAAATGAGATATTCGATTTGTAGCAACGACGTCACAGATCTTAAACGTCCAGCACTTGCATGGCACGACAACCAACTTGGCGAAAGAATATAACTAGTCAAAATTGATTAATGCGTTTGATACCTACATTGTAAGATACGTAAGTCGTTGAATGATGCAAGTAGTCGTAATTAACGAACTGGCAAAATAGTGTGTGTGATTCATCAACACATTACTTGTGTGCGGTCATTGAACTTTAAAAATGTCAAAAATTCAGTAAGAATTCAAATGTTACCGAGTATCCAATGATTCAAGAAAGTATGATCGAATTTTAATTTCCCTCTCGATATCAGTGTAATGAAAGCATTATTATTAAGTGCTCTTTATGCTAGTTTAAAATTATCGAGTACAATACATGTCTCGTGACAATTCACAATCTTCTTCAAAAACGTTCTTCATGAGGATTAAAACCCGAAGTTTTATTTACCCATTACTCTCTTTGTTTTGGACCATGCCCATCCTAGCATGCTTGCCTACAATGATGAAATCAATCAATTGACAAGAAGACTTGACTTTAACATGATAATTTTTTTGTTATCACGTAGGCAAAAAGAACAGTGCGAGTGGGAGGTGGAGGTGGAAGATATGATTATGTTATATGATATGATTAAATAGTTCCACAATAATGAGAGACTGGGACACAAATGGACCCAACCTTTTTAATGTGTTGGAACGTGGCATGCCAAAGGTGGATGAATAATCATATTTCATAAATAAATAGATAAATTGTCAAAGTGGCCACCGTCACTACAAAAGCTTTTTATTGCACTTTGCTCCCTTTATATTTTCCTTATTTTTCGTCATTTTGTGCAGATTTGGTTCTTAGTACTCAATTCACTAGCGAAGGTCGTGAGCATTGTGAAACTCGTCTTGAATGTCGACTCTCGTGTCTATTTAGTATGTGTATATGTGAAATGATGAAAGTTTTCGTGTCGATAAATAATTATATCCTTCTATTCTAAGCATAACTAAAAGCTAGAAAAGGGGCAATGCATCCATTTGAAGATCAAATTGTGAGTAAAAAATGACATTAAAATTTGTTTAACTAAGGTTTGTGATGATTACTCCTCTTGCATGAAATGTCAAAATCATGACCGAAAGACTATCCATTAGCGGAGGTGGTGGGTATTGTGAAAATCGTCTTGAATATCGACTCTCTGGTGGACTTAAATAAATAGATCAACATTACACTCAATAAAAAATGAAAATAGTTCTCTCCACTAAAAACCATGAATCCCACGTCGACTACGTTAAATTAATTTTTTTATATTGTTATTTATTTTGAAATTTCAAAAATTTTAAGAGGGTAAAAGCTCAAAAATTCAACAATTTCCAGCACCAACCAATTGAATAAACTATAAATGCAGAAGATATAATTCAAAATCATCGCACCCCACTACCAGATTGTGCCTTGTCGAGTTTGGTAGTCAAGACACTTCTTTAATTGTTTACTGGATCCAGCCCTATATATTTCTTCTGTGATATATCTGCCATTTCTTATACAATTTAAAATAATGCTACCAAATATTGAGTTGGTGGTAGACCAAAGGTTGATCGATTTCATCGATTGCCCGTGCTTGTTATCTGGTTTATATACCAAACATACTTGAAAATTTCAAAATACATGAAAAATCATCGAGAGAGTTTCGTTTATGAAAGTGACACTGCGTCAAAAGACAACAAAGAAAAACCAAAATAACATGATCTTTGATAGGCACTAAGGATCGAGGATCTTGATTGTACACGTAATATAAAATGGTTTACCCTTGTTTCTTTTCTTTTTTCTTTTTCGTTTCGTAGAGAAATAAAAATTACAAATTTCTTTTAGATAAAGTAACGGATTAAACGAGCTTAGCTTCCACCCATGTTTGCAGGAGGAATAGACTATGAGTCACGTGCACGATGGCAAGAGGGGCCTTATCTATCCTTCGGCAACAACAAAATGGTATTTCCTTTCTCATTATGAAGAAAGAAACAAGGATCAAAGTTAAGAACGCTTCTAATAGTTATGTTCGTAAAATAGATATGAAAGACGCAAAATGATACCTACAATCATATAAATAGTCGTTAGACACATTTTACTACCATTCTAGTTAAGACATCCTATATTTCTAGCAATGAACTGAACAGAAAGATATAGATAAAAAAGATTTATATAGTTGATCTAGATAAAGCAATTCTTATTTCATTTAGCTAAAAAAATTTATAAAAATTTAAGTCAATCGACAATTAATTTTAATCACGCATTTTATGGGACCCACAAATTTTATCAACTTTTCAATCACACATTTCATTATTTTAATTAAAATCTGCTAAAAAATCTGATTTATCGTTGCGGTGGATTAGACTACTGGTAATTTTATTTATCTAACATTTTGAAAAAATTATTGCTCTCTCTAACCCTAGTACAACATTAGCTGACCAAAGAAAAGACAACTTATTCTAAAGAAAAGACAACTTAGTCTGATAGGAAAAAGTTAAAGGTTGAAAGAAAAAAGAAAAGAAAAATGATAAAAAAATTGAGGGAACAAAGAGTAAACTATGTCAAAACAGAATAACGACTATTCCCGCTTTTTCCCTTTTTAGCCTCTTTTCTTTATCCAGTGTACATTGCAAACTGTTCTTGACTTTCATGAACAGAAACAAAAGTTACACACAAATTTCCTCTATTTACGCCCCTTTATCTGCATAAATTAGTAAATAATACGAGAAAAATAATGATGTTTTGTGAAATATGACCCACAAAAAAGGCCCAAATCTTTGGACAATTGCAAATATGATTTGAATTCTAACTGTTTGACAAAACGACTAAAAAAACTCGACATCTCTTACTGGCATTCTGTCTCTTTTCTTATTGCGCTTGTTTAACTTTAACCCCCAGTTTCTTGTTTTTTCTCTCAAAAATTTGCAAGTTTTCCTTCTGGACATGGACAAGCATCACCAGCAGCTGCCACTGGCCAAGTGCGCACGGCAGCGGTGCAGTGAATGGTTTGTTTGCTAATTTTTTCATTTTTTTTTTAATCTTCCTTGGCTTCTTGGCCTTCATTTTGTTACATATGGTTTTTATTTTTTTCTAATACTAGTTGTGGGTTTTTCTAGCTGTGTCATATGCTGTTTTGTATTGGTGTATTCTTGTGTTTCATTACTGGAGTGGACACTTGAAGAAATGGTTGTTGGTTTCTGCAGATTTTCCAAGAACTTGTATTTCTTATAGTTGATTTGCCTGCCTTACATAAAGAAATTGAAAGCAGTGAGGAAAGAGGATTAGACTGTTCTTTATGTTTATGCGGGCAAACCTATTAGTAATTTTGGATTAGTTTGTAGTTGATCGGGAAACTTTAGTCTCATTTTCTTCGATGTACTATGCCACTTGAAGGCTTGAACTTCATATTTCTTCTCACAGCTTACAGAATATTGGAATTTGCCACGTCCATCTCTTGTAGTTGATGGCCTTCAGTGACTCGTAGGATTGATATATTCCCATACTCATGTCTAGTGTGCAAGTCCTGTTGCCTATTGAAAGCTGTGCACCTCCTTTTAATTGAAACTATTAGTCACATCTTGCTTGAAGAACATGGACGGCCATTTTCTCTGAGCTCTGTGCTCCTATAACCAACCTTTTTCTTACACATAAATGTGCCTAAGAAGTTAAGAATGTGCACAGAGAGAGAGAGAGAGCTAGGATTTCCTACTTTGTTTCATTATATATGCACCAAATATCTAACATCCTGGTTTTAATAACTCGTTCTCATCTGAAGTCCCTTATTTCCAGTCTTAATACTATAAATCTCTAAATTAAAACACTTGGAGGTTATTCTTGGACCTTGCAGAAGATGCATCTTAGCTTTTTCTTGGACCTAGCAGAAGTCTTATTGAAAACGGATTTGTGTACCTAACCCCAAGTTAATAGAGTATTAGCATAGCAGACTCAAAGTTTGGTGTGTGAATAATGCTATGTTTTTGTTGTAATATCCTTGAATCTTTCTACTCTGTTATTCCATATAATTTTGTTCCTACATCTAAGATCTCTCTTTTATAGTTTGATTTACTTCCAAGTTTTTGATGACCATCAAGTTTTGATCAATGATAAGTTATTTTTGGAGGCTGAAATTGCAAATTTTGTGGATCTAAATTTAACAGAATTCAGGGAACTCTTACTCAAATAAGTGCAGTTCCAAAAGTAGCTTCTGATATTTAAGAATTATCATGAAACTTCATTAATTTTGAGGAAGAGACCATGGAGAATTTTTCACAACAGAATTTCACGCATGAAAGAAAGGATATGATGAAATACGCGCAGATTACAAAGTTGTTCCCTTCATTTTCTATTTCTCGAACCCGAGTAAGGAGATCCAAATACTTGATCAACACTAATTTTGCATAAAAAGTTATATGCTTAAACAACCATAAAGCATAATCTATGTTCGATTGTCATTTTCCGTTCTCTATTTCTATGTGTAATTTTGCCATAAAATATCATTCCAAAAACTGAAGGACGTTTTATTTCATTATTTTATTGACATTTACAAAAATGCTCTACTATTATAACTGCTGATTGGGTATTGTTCTCTGATAGGGTATTTCGAGATGTTCCCAGCGATATAACTATTGAAGTAGATGGTGGTACATTTTCGTTGCATAAGGTAAGTTTGCATATTATGTTTTGAGTCATGTTTAGCTGTTTCTGTTTCTTTTATGTACCTACACAGGTATGTGAGCATTCATTCACCGATTACTGTTTTGTGGGCATGCTCTAATGTGGTAGCCTATTTTCTTTTTCCATTTGCATTATGCATACAAACAAGCTCTGATTCATGATATTACGAAATTTCTGATTGCATTTATGATTATCTGCAGTTCCCTCTTGTCTCCCGCAGTGGCCGAATTCGAAAGTTGGTAGCAGAACATCGGGAGTCTGATATATCAAGGATGGAGCTTCTTAGCCTACCGGGAGGTGCTGAATCATTTGAACTGGCAGCTAAATTCTGCTATGGTGTCAACTTTGAGATTACAGCTGCCAATGTTGCTCAGCTATGTTGTATTTCTGATTACCTTGAAATGACTGAGGAATACTCGAAGAACAATCTTGGTTCCCGAGCTGAAGAATATTTGGATAGTGTCGTATGCAAAAACCTTGAAATGTGCGTTGAAGTCCTCAAACAATGTGAAAACCTACTTCCACTTGCAGATGAGTTGAAAATTGTTACTCGATGCATTGATGCTATAGCTTCCAAAGCTTGTGTTGAGCAAATTGCTTCAAGTTTTTCACGGTTGGAGTACAGCAGCTCGGGGAGACTTCACATGAGCAAGCAAACCAAGTGTGAAGGGGACTGGTGGATCGAAGATCTTTCAGTTCTTCGCATTGACATGTATCAAAGGGTTATTACAGCAATGAAATGCCGTGGGGTCAGGCCAGAAAGTATTGGAGCATCACTTGTCACTTATGCACAGAAAGAGTTGATAAAGAAATCCAGCTTATGGAATCAATCCACTCAGGCAAAAGTTGATTTGGGATCCGATACCAGTGGTCATGAAAGACTCGTAGTTGAGACAATTGTTAGCCTCCTGCCTATCGAAAATCTCGCTGTTCCTATAAGCTTTCTTTTTGGCATGTTAAGAAGTGCCGTCATGCTTGATTGTGCAGTGTCTTGCAGGCTCGACCTCGAGAGACGGATAGGATCACAGTTAGATATAGCTACTCTTGATGACCTTTTGATTCCCTCATTTCGCCATGCGGGAGATACATTATTCGACGTTGATACTGTTCACAGAATATTGGTTAATTTTTCTCAGCAGGAAGATAGTGATGAAGATATGGAAGATGGCTCACTGTTCGAATCCGATAGTCCTCCTTCACCCTCCCAGACTGCGTTGTTCAAAGTTTCTAAACTGGTCGACAATTACCTCGCTGAAATTGCACCTGACGCAAACCTCAAACTCAACAAATTCATAGCCATTGCAGAATCTTTACCGGCACATGCACGCACGCTCCACGATGGATTATATCGAGCAATTGATGTCTACCTTAAGGTAAGTCCTAACAACATATGTTTCCATAGAGCATGAGTAACAATATGTACTCATGACATGTTTAATAAGGTGGACTTGACAGTATTAAAAAAGTCAAAATTTGTCTACTTTACTGTTGACTCGTATTGAGTACTGTACACGAAACACGCCCTTATCAACTGCTGCATTTTGCAGGCTCATCAAGGTTTAATAGATCCAGATAGGAGAAAGCTCTGCAAATTAATTGATTTTCAGAAACTCTCACAAGAAGCTGGTGCACACGCTGCACAAAACGAACGCCTTCCTCTCCAATCAATAGTTCAAGTGCTTTATTATGAGCAGATGAGGCTTCGTAATGCCTTATTCTGCTCATATCCAGACGATGATCCAAAACCGATGCACCAATCCTGGAGAATCAACAGTGGAGCTCTTAGTGCTGCAATGTCTCCCCGAGACAATTATGCATCTCTAAGGCGAGAAAACAGGGACTTGAAACTTGAACTAGCTCGACTCAGGATGAGATTAAACGATTTGGAAAAAGAACATGTTTGTATGAAGAGGAATATGGAAAGATCCGGTTCTCGTAAATTCATGAGTTCCTTTTCGAAAAAGATTAGCAAGCTGAATATATTTGGACATAGTTCTTCAAGAGGATCCAGCTCTCCCTCAAGGCAGTCACAGAGAACTGATTCTAAGCTAACAGAAAGAACGTGACAAGCATGTATTTAGTTATTACAACATATTTTTGATAATATTTCTGTAGTGTTTTCTTCCCTCCTCTTTTTTTTTTTTTTTTTTTTCTCAAGCAACTGTCATGTGTATGCTTTACCAAAAGGAAAAAAAAAAACCCCAAAAAAACAAGGATTGCATTTTCAATGTGTATGGCTGTAAAGTTTTTCTTGTTTTTGGAATTTTCGTTGTGTTATCAAATTTTGGAGATTTTTTTTTTTTTACCTTGTTACATTGTGTATGAACATTCAGAGAATAAAATTTAAGGAAGAACTTGGAAAAGAATATTAATTTTGTAAGAGAGTTATATATTTCAATCAATAATCCTCGACTCGTACTCTTATATTCTTATTTTCTAACAATTTGTCTTCGATGTTGAAGTACACGAAAAACATTTCACACTCTTGTATTCTAACAATCAATCTAATAATCATGAAAAAGAAGAAAATCTATACTGTCGACCTTAAATTTATGGGATGAACTTACCTTGAAATTAGAATGTCGCATCATTCCAACAATTCGACAATATAAAGTTAACCCGAACTCATAATGCAAACTCAGAACGTGCAATGATACCAAATTATGATCAAGACAATTATGAAACACAACCACATTAATTTTCCAAGAGAAATGTTAAAAACATAACAAACGTGTCCCAATGTACCACAAATGTTGAAATGTCTCACTATTATAGCATTTGGCACAGAAACTCGTACTTTAAGCTGACGATTTTGTATAGAATCGGATGCCAACGGCCACTCCCAAGATAAGCAGGGGAACTAAGAATTGTAAGAGCTTGATGACGAATTCTGATGTTTTGTCCTGGTTGTAGTGAGGCTGCTTGGGAGGAGTGTACTTGGACTTAGTCGGAATGGTTGATGAATCTATATCGCCCACATAAAGTTCCTCCATCTGATCCCTAGCGCTGCTGCTGTGGCCAACGTCCTCAAAATCATCAGTTGCGTCCTTTCCTGCTGAGAACAAACCATCAAAATTATTTATCAAATCGACAAATGTTGAGCATTTGACTAAGTTTACGCCACATAAAAATTACTTTTGTTTCCAAACATGGATGGATAAGTAACTTTTATCTTACTTTTAAGTAACAATAATTACCTATCAAAAAAAGTAACAATAATTACTAATTTTGAAAGTAACTAATTACTTGCTCATTTCCAACTTTAAAAAATAAAAAATAAAATAATAAAAAAAATTGTTTAGAACATACTTATTTACATATAAATGAACTTTTTAAGCGTAGCCAAACATGATGTAGATAAAAATCGAAAATATTACAAGATGGTATTACCTGTGGCAGACAACAGAACTTCATCACCACCAGGATGGTCTTCCAAGAACTTCGTCACGTCATAAACCTATTCAAATAGTCCGCATACAACTTGTAACCACATGAGAAAATAAAGCACAAAAACATAGTAGATATAGATAGCATGACCACACCCTTAAATGAAGCAGTAATATCTCGTTATCAGCCAAAGGAGCATTTTAATCAAACTGCTTCATGATCAGGTGCTTCCACATGTTATATATATGTTATGCTTGCCTACGATACAAATATTTAACTTATATATCTAAAGTCTAAATGTGCAGACGACCTATCCGGTCTAAAGGTTGAGGTAACAGTGAAATGCAACTAGAATTTATAAGTATAGGATTAAGAAGTTATTGCATGCTTAGCTCATGTTTATAAACACTCAAGTCACTTTTTATCCAAATATTTCTAGGGACCTGTAAGTACTACCTACTTGTGCATTACTCATTTTTATCTATTTATAATTTAAACCGTTCATAAACACTTACCAAACATCCATTTAGGGTTTGTTTGACCCCATTTTTTTGGGAAAATAGATTTGGTAATAATGATTATTTGGAGATTCTATGGTAAAAAAAATAGGAAAAAGTTTTGGATTTATCTATAAAATGATTTTATTGGGAGCAATTGAAAATGAGTTTTTAAATAATGGGGATTGGGGATCAAACAAGGGCTTAATCTTATGATGATTTTACCGGAACAGTTGAAGTGGTATAGAGAAAATTTTATCCTCCAGCCATCATAATTCTCTCTACAATAATCCAGGGGAATAATTCATAAACGAACTAAAAGATTCCTCAGAATGAACAAAAAATTGAGCTGAGGACACTGCAGAACAAAATGATAGATTTGCACAATCGAGTTGGCGGCAATGACAATCAGCTGTTCCATGAGAACAAAGACAAGTTCCAAACCTCTGAGTAGTTCACGCTAAAAGGAGAAGCTTCGGATAAGACTTTTGCTGTATTATTGCTCTAAATAACAGATATTACGGAATTTCCTTCTAAGTGCCTAATGCCAGGGGGACTATTTCCAACATAGCATCACGACAAATCTTGTATCATATCCTAAGAATCCCACATGGATTTTGTATGTATTGAGTGACAACAAACTTATAATACAAAACCGCAAAAACTCACGAGTATATATTTTCTACAAGGAATCAATGATGCAGTGAATCCTTGTGCATAACTAGGTCCAATTAAACTACTCATATTCAAACTACAGAAAGTTGTGTCCAATAAAATGGTTAAAATTAAAGATGCTGAATTCTCCAAAGAGCATGAGAGAATCAAAAATCAAACATGCATATCAACAACTACAATTTCTCTAAGATACAACATTGTTTTAAGTACAGAGTGTATATAAGACAAGATTTATAGAAGTAAAAGATTAAGCCCCAGTTTGGTACAGATTTTTTAGACTCATTTTTTCACAAACTCATTTTCAATCTCATATTCTCTTGATAAAATAACTTTGCAGGTGGATTCATAATTTTTTCTTATTTTTTATCCCCACATTCTCAAAAAATAAATAAATCACTTCTTAAAATCCATTCTAAAAAATCTATCTCAAACAGGCCTCAATTTGCACAAAAGGTACAATGACATTCATAATAGCAAACCAAATATCAAGAACTGGTAAAGATTGAATCTTGATAGATCTAGATATGAAATTCCCAAAAAAATAAAAATCGGGCCCATTAAAGTACTCATAAAAGGGTATAAACTTCTCAATGAAAATCGCAATAATTCCTTCACCTTGCCATCAATGATAAGCCAACAGTCCTTAGGGGTGTTGTGCTCAGCAACCTCAGCCAAAGTAAAAACTTTTCCCATTCCTAATCCTGCAAGAGGGGCTTGAAAGGTTAAGTTTGGTCAGGAGTTTTTTAGAGGAAATGTAGAGTTTAATGGGAGAGTATATTGATGGGGAGTTGGTGAGGTAGATTTAAGTTGGATTTGCGGTTGGTGTGAGAGGAAAGGATGGGCTGTCAAATGTAGGTGTTAACCAAATGCTATTTTGTAGCGTCTTCTCTGCAAGATTTTGTACCAATGACCCTACATTTTTGTATAATTTCTCTTCTCCCCCAAAGGATCTTCAAAGTGTTCTTGATCTCTTGATACCCTAAGTTCTTGTTTTTGTTTTATCTAAGAAGATTGGTTGCTATTCTCCAATAACATGAAATAATAGAAGATATACGGTTTATTGTCTTAAGTGTATCTTTGATTTATCGTAACTTATTTATCATTAGGTGAAAGAAGTCAGAACGTAAATTATATTATCCTTCTTATATCCGTGAAATGTGCTACCTTTTTTATTTTCATGTGGTTGGGTCCATGATGATTATAATGAAAAAGAAAGAAAATTTAAGAAAGGTGTCTCCAATTTGTTATTTTATTTTTTAAGTTAATGGGGTCTTCATTTGAAACCTAAAAGTTGACCTTATAAAAAGTTAAATAAAATTGTACCGTGATTTTCTCGTGGGGACATGTCTAAACAAAGAGAAACTATTAGAGAGAGATAAATGGATTATTCTAGTTGTACATTAGAGTGTACATAATGTCCACTATATGTACTTGTAGCATTGCTCAAGATAAATTTGGAGCTCAAAATAAATTTTCTAAACATACTTCTTGATTGCTAAAAAAATTGGTAATATAATGTCCATTAAAATAATTTCACAATCGACCAGATCACCTCGTTTCATCTCTTTTTTTAAAAAAAAATTAATAATAATATATATATTATAGAAAAATTTGATTTTATTAATTTTTCCAATTTCATATTACATTTTTTATTTTAGTAACTATTAAACATCCAAAATGCTAGTAGTCACAAAAGAGGATCATACTCTTAGCCATGAATTGACATTTTGTCCAAATTTTATAAATCACATGAAAATGGGCTCTATTCCCTCTTTTGGACTTTTTTTTGTAACATACCATAATTTGGACCTTTTTTTTGTAACATACCATATATATATAATTTTTTTTTATCCTGTTGCATCTTTTGAAACATAAAATATACCACCTAATCTATAGAAATTAAAGATAATTCCAAAATTATCTTTTTAATTTTTATCGAAAATATTTTTAAAACCCTAAATTTCGTCGCTATGTGATTTAGCTAAAAAATCATATTTTTAATAGATTCTCATATAAGTTGATAGAATTTGTGATTGAAATTTTTAAAATAAGTTATTGGTTTCATGAAATATATGATTGATAATAAATTTGCTAAAAAATGAGGACCGGACATGGCTTCATGTCTTGTTCGGAGTTGTGGTAGTGGTGCAAGTTTATTAATCCCCTATTTGGTAGAAATTAAAAATCTAAATTTTAATCTAAGTTAAAATTAATAACATATTTTATAGATTCACAACTTTTAAACATATAATTAATCAACTTTTTATCAAAATCTATTAAAATTTGATTTTAATCCTAACTAAAGGGCGGCTAAATCGATTATAAATTAGTTGGATGGAGTCGGACCCAGTTAGGTCATGTTTGGACTTTATTAATTCTAAAATTCATTTTTTATTTCTTATTTTCAAACATACATTCTCCAATAATGTAGTATTACACGTAAATTCAAAACATTTCCTTCTTTCTAATCACACATCCTTCATAAAATCATTATTACAAAATATATTTTCTTCAAAAGGTTAATTATAATGGAGCTCAAACAGTGGCTTAATAACAAACCAAAATTGGAGAGGTTACGCAGGCTAGGTTAGCTTGTAGCCCAATGAGATGGCTCGTTTCATTGTCCATTGAAAAATTGACATAAGAAGCACTCAAACGGGAGATATATCGTATTGTAGTATTTGTTTTAAAACTTTCAATCGTAAACTACTTTTCATGGGTCTCATTATCCCTGAGATTTGACTCTTCACCCTTTCAAATTAACACACACAACTCCTCGATGTGCAATTTACTTTATTTACTGTCCTCAAAATAAGTCGAGCTAAAATATTTATGCGATCTCAATCTCCCATGAAGTCGGCTAAAAATGAAAATCATACTTTTTGTTATTTTTTTCGACTGTGATCCAGGCTCCTTTTATGTTATTATTTAGTTTTTACTATTTATTTTTGTTTTAAATTTTCGTTTTCAAAACATTTTGAACTTTCATTTTTACAACTAAACACAATCTAAGAAATTCTTTCTAAATTTTTAGAGTTTATTATTTATTTTTTGATTAAGAAATGATGTCTAGAAAAATTAAATGGAATATAATGCATACTTAGTCAATAAAAAGTGGGTGGCTAGTCCTTGACTTGCGGACTAGATGAGCACGTGCTATATTAATTTCTGGAAAATTTGCAATGAAGGTTCCTAAATTTTCAAAAAAGTGGCCCCATCAGAATTATAAATTTTTCTCTTTTTATTTTTTCGATCGTTCTTCAATAAAATATTATTACAAGCAATCGAAAATTCTTCCTTCTTTTGCAACCAATTATTCTCCTTAAAAAACATTACTTCAAAAATTATAATACCAAATAATAGAAACCAAACGAGGCTAAAAAAGATATTCTTTAATCTTCTTTCATCCATTTTTCTCTTAATATTGTTCAATATTATCGATGGATTTGTTAAAAGTTGGATCACCGGTACGCATAATCTTATATTTCAAGAACAGTAATTTTAGATACAAAAGCTGGTACACGTAGTCTAATAAGTTCATGTCGTTGAAAGTTTCTGAAATGAATATACTTAATAAACCAAACCATCCTCAATTATTAGGGGATGTTCTCTTCGTATTTCAATTTTTAATTTTAAGTTTTGAATTCATTTTGAGTGTTGAGTTTTGAGTGCCAATTTTGAGATTGATGAAATCGCATGCTTTTTGTCATTTTAAAAAATTATTTTCAAAAATAAAAAAATGAAAAACGCGTTTACCTTTTAATTTTGAAAAACTGAAAAACAATATATATAATTATATATATAGTTCTTTTACTTATATAATAAAGCATAAAGAGTTTTCATTGTGATTAAGGCATTAAAATTCCATACAGGTGACTCGAGTTCGAATATCAGCTACCTATCAATTTATTTGAAATTTTTTGTATTGTGCATATAAAAAAAAAAAAAAATCATTTGTATTGAATTGCAGTGATACGGAATCGAACTAGTGACCTTCGAAAAATCTGTGACTCTCCCAACTAAACTATCCCGCTATTGACAAAATCCGACTGTTTTCCGCGTTTTGAAAATTTGGCTTAGTTTAAACTGAAAACAATCAAAACGACTTTTTTGGCGTTTTCCGTTTTCTTTATAAATTTCAAACTCGTTTTTAAAAATTCATTTCTGAAAACACGTAAGTAAACATATTTTCAGTATTTTCGAAAACTGAAAACTGAAAATGACCTGAAAACAACAAAGAGAACAGACCCCAAATTTTTTAATCAATCGCTAAAAGCAAAGTCATTTTTTTAGCAAAGTCGTTGATACAAGGGTCAATGTTGTATTAGCTATACATCAATTTGAACATGCCCTCAAAGTGAAGGCATCAAGTGGACAACTACTCAACAAATGATTGAGAAAACTATCCAGAATCTTATGCAGAATAAAATACTCTACAAGCATGGTTTGTTGATATCTTACCTCAAAATCCGCTAGGATGGTGAGCAGCACTAACTGAAGTAGTGGCGTCGCAAATAAAGGAATAAGGCTGTCAAGGCAGCCATAGCATAATATAGAATTATGCTATAATATAAGGGAACACTTGTTGGATATTGCAAGAAACAATCAAGAACTAGACAGAACAAAACAAATAATGCAACAGAATTAA
>CAIGRN010178338.1:0-30620 GCA_903798345.1 Fraxinus anomala
TTTTATAAATCTAAAATAGTCAAAGGTCATTTTGAAAATATGACTTTCTATTTAGGCTATTATCATGTATTTCCCCGTGCGACAGAGGGAGGGGTACCTTAGGAGCAACAAGAAGATATCCATGGGCAGATATATGATGCAGAAGCTGAGAATACCAGAAGATATAGCAAGTGGCCTTGTAACAAAAGTTGGATCCAGGAGCAAAATATATAGAGTTTGACAATTTGGTTGAATTTGACCAACAAAAATCATTATATTTTCTTTTTTTTTTTCTCGAATTGTTGATAATTATTAATTGACATAATGTCTTTCTCGCATTTTATGTCAATTTATCACTACGTCATGTTATAAAAGTATTAAAAAAATGGATTTTAGCCTTTTAATTCGAAGGCATTGTCGGTTTTATTCTTTTCATTTTTAATGTGCCACGTAGCGATTATGTGAAAGAATAGTTATGGTATGATGGTCAATGAAGCAATTTCTATTAGTTTGGAGGATTGTGTGTGATGGAATATAACAGTGGTGAAATTTAAAATTAAACTGAAATTTAGTGACTCGATTGAGATAAATTAAAGTTTAGTAGCTCAATTAAAATTCTGCATAAAGTTCGGTGATTGGGAATGAAATTTACTCAAATTGGGACTTCATGGAAACCTGCCTGGACCATGAGGTCAAATTTTTCCATGAAAGCGATATCAGTTAATATATAAAAACTTTCTCACCAACTTATTTATTAATGCATTTTTAAATTTCTTGAAAAATTTAAAAAGAATATTGAAGAAAAAATTTAAGCCTGTGATGAGGATCAAAATTAGATTTCTAGTAGATTTTGATAAACATTGATGAAATGTATAGTTAGAAAGTTGTGGGATCGATAAAATATGTGATTAAAATTAATTGTTGATTTTGATTATTCCTACCAATCACGGGACGGGAAATATGAGGTTCATTTGGTGTTGATTATTTTGATTTGATAACCCAACTTGTATTTTTATTTTATTTTGGCTGTCTGTTTATAATCATGATCAAAATTTATTAGTGCCACATACATGTCACAATGGATGACAGATCATGTGAATGAACCAAGAAAGTAAGAATCTAAATTAGTTTTCTACGAATTCCTTTTAGATTGCTTGGTGGCATCAATCAAGTATCTGGTCACAAATTCTGACAATAATATTTAACCACTTATCCATTTTGATCATAGTTACTGAACTAGAATTAATATATAAATCGAACTATCAAACTAAAATAAATCAAATTAATATAATCCGCTAAGGAGTTTTCCATTGTCTTGATTAGTCAGGGATTGGATTCGTGTTAAAATTGCACAATTGACTTGATCGTGAGTCGAGAGAGATCACCAAAGAATCTAGCATTCTCTTAAAAGGGGATTTTTTTTTTCTCTGTTTATGAGTCGATTCCAAGAAATGGTCTTTTATATTTTTCCCTTTTCGCCACTAAATTACTCTTTACCCAGAAAGTTCGGTGGCCGGCAACAACGAAAAAATGCTAATGCAGTTTGGTTTAGGATTCTTTAAGCATTTCTTGAACTCGGCATCGTAAACAATCTCTTTCTTTCACTGTACATATTCCCTTCCCTGTTGAGTGTGCATATATAAATTCTCAAATCTATGATTTCAGCAACGCATTTAGTACATTTAGTGGAATTCCAAAAAGCCCATTAATTCTCAAGTGCCGTTAATGTTTTTCTGATTCAGTTGACTGTCAGATCAACCCGCTTAAGGGAAATATTTTGACTGTTAGCGTTTATCTTAATAACTCAGTAACTCTTTCTTCAACATATATATAGAGGCGACGAGAGAAAGAGGAAATACGTATTATCTCGAGATTTTTGGGAGTTTGGGTTTTGAAGAAGATGGGCTTAATGGACTCGCAAGTTTTAGTTGCTCTTGGTCTTTCGCTTTTGGGTGGCTTGAGCACCTCTATTGGTGAGTAAATTTGAACTTATGTAGTTGAATGATTTTTTCTATAATGCAGTGATCAAGAACTTTACATGGGTTTATTGCTTATTTGATTTTTTTTTTTTTTTAATTTTCAATTCAGCGTGTTTTTGTTGTTGATGAGGTATGTGATTTTGCATTTGTGCAGTGGAATAATATTTTAAATTGTTTTCTTGTTTGGGTTCTGAACCAATGTGTTTGTTCTTTCTTCTTTTGTATGATTTGAGTAAAACATTGGGAATGTTAATACAGGTAGAAGGCCTTAATAATCTACTCACATTTTAATATATTCTCGGTTACGGCTAAGTAATCTGCAATCGTTAACTTACCGTACCCCTGTTATTTAATCACGATATCCTGAAAACAAAGAATCAACATATTTATTGGGTGATGTTTGGGTCAACCCAGCTTTTTGCTTCAAGTTTCAAGCATTACAATCTTTTGCAGTTGTAAATTTGGAATTGTCTTGATGTATTTCTGGAATAACGTGCAGCTGCATACCTTTTGCGGTCAATAGTATAACTCTACGTGGTTATTCTAGTTTCGAGATTAGAATCATCCTTTTATTAGTCACTGCAATCCGATTGAGAAAGCATAGCTTATGCTTTTATCGTGTTTCTTAACAGGTGCATTTTTTGTCGTCATTAATCCGACGCCAAATCTGAAGATGCTTGGTCTTTTGCAGGTAAGTTTAAATGAAATTTGTTACCATATAATTTTCTTTCTAGGTTGCGAGACCCCTAGAACCAAATATTTACAAAAGAAATCACTGAACGTTTCAGGAACTACAGTATTTTAAATGATAGTTATATAGACATATACCAATAAAATATGATCATCATTCGACAATCTTTTAAGTTCCCGCAACTTCATAAAATCTGTTTTATATGTTTCAATGGCTATGTAGAATTAACTTCAGCATCCCTCAAAATCAGGGTTTTGCTGCAGGTCTCATGTTGAGCATATCTTTCTTTGATTTGGCCCATAATGCCATTAACTCCATTGGCTTCTTAAAGGGAAATCTCTGGGTGAGGCATCTTCTAAATATTGTGCTACATCGCCTTTTTCAGCGTTAAATTCGATTAAACTATTTAGTGTTAATTTCTGATCTGTTGGCCTTACAGTTCTTTGCAGGGGTCATTTTCTTTGCCATTATAGCTAATTTCATCCCTGAACCAACACTTGCTCCCATTTCAGATGTGAATAGCAAAAAGGTTTAATGTTGGTTTTTCTGTCAATGAGTGGATATGTCATTAAAGCTTGCTACTGCGGTGATAGACTGATAGTTTTCGGTTAAATTTCGAACAAAATAATTTTTGCTTGACAACAGAAAAATGGGGATGAAAGGGGCAAGGATATGATGAAAAAACATCGCCGCCAAGTCTTGTTTAGTGGAATCATCACAGCTGTAGGTCAGTCTGTTGTGTTAATTTTTCTCCTTCCTCCAGATTATGAGTAATAATATCCTCTTGGTTGCTATATCACTGTGAATTCAGTTGGAATATAGTTTCAAACAGTTAAGCGAAGGGAAAATGTCATTTGAGTTAATTGATTGTCTCTTTATAATTAGGATACTGAAATTGGAAATATTGGGCCACATACCATTTGCATGGAATCTTGTCTGAGACCTGTACATGTTCTTGCACCTTCTAAGGAGTAAAACAATTAAATTTGAAATGAATGCTTATTCTCAAGTCCATTTGGTCCTTGCTTTATTTGTGAAAAGATTCAACGAAATTAGAACTTTTTCAGCTGCATCTGACCATATTAATTTTGATCTCTCTCTCTTCTCTAACCTATTCTACTGTGGATTTTATGACTTTTATGAACAGAGGTTCTATAGCCTAATGCAAGACACATCGCCGGTCACCTAGAAGTCGTCTTTCCGTGAATTTATCCCTTATTGCTGCCACCACCACTTATTTTATATATTTTTATTTCTTGTTTTATCCATTTAATGTAGCTACACATCCATCTTACCATTCCTCTTTTCCACTACTTTAATCTGACGAATATTTTATTACTCTCTTCCATAGTGAACAACTCGTTAACCATAGGTAGAAGTTGCCTTTCTAACTTGTATTCTCTTTGATAGAAAGAGCATAATAAGAAAATTGGATCTGTGTTATCCAATTAAATAATATGGAATACAGCTATGTTGATTCGATGAGTTCTTTTGACTTTTAATTAGATTAGTAATCATAGGCTTTTATAAAACCCAGTCCTTTTTCAAACTACTATTTGGACTTTGTATAAGTTCTCATTCACCGAATAGTCTGGTCTCAGCTATTCAACATGTTATGCATCATTAGTGATGATATGGTATGAGGTCATATACTTGATTGATAAGATGTAAATGGATGATGACAAATGCTTTATAATGTTAAATAGTGTATTTCTGTGAACTGAGTATTATTTATTTCTGGAAATATCTATGCAACTTTTGCTCGGTTCTTGATGCAAGTAGCCATCTCATTCCACATCAAGTTATTCTCTACGTCTATTCCCATATTGATTTATTCAAAACTCTCTATCTGAAAACTTGTTATTTACTGTGTAGGTTCCAACACGTTCCATTGAGCTCTATTCTTGTTGCCCTTTTGATTGTTATTGATCTCAATGAATTCTTTTCTTCAAGAATAAAAATTCCAATATGCCCAATTCCTGTTGCCAAAAGACAGGGTTTTTGCCTGTCCTAATTCAACGGTGTCTTTAAATAGTTATTTAATTTTTGACTTCTCGGCCCTTATCAATATTATATTCTTAATTACGTTCAACTTTGATGTGAGGAAAAGATTTAATATTCCTTATTTCATTTCTTTTCAAGCTAATACTGCGGAATGAAAACACTTGAGATACTTGGGCATTCCTCTTGACTGACACTGAATTTCATGCTATTTTTATTTCACATTTAAAAGAAACTAGCATGAGTAGCAGCTTTATTGCTAAAGCAGTATTGTGTTTTTTATTTTTCCTTTTACTGGCTTTTGATAAATTTATTGAAATGAAGTTTGGTTGGTCATCAAAATTTTTTCATTCACTTCAGGGTTCGGAAAAAAGAGGGCTACTAGTCACTTGAATTACAACGCAGATTCCTTGTTGTAATTCCTACTGCTTGAAGTTTCTATGCATGTTGATATGTTTCTCTCAGACTGAAACTCTTTACTATTCTATTTTTTCCCCAGGTATAAGCTTGCACAATTTCCCCGAGGGAATGGCAGTGTTCCTTGGGTCAATCAAGGTATATATACTGTCCCTCTAGCCTTTGTACCCGAAATTAAAATTATTTTTGTATCTCTTTTACCCCTCCAACAGTGTTCACGTGTAATGCGTGCGATTGTTTAACAGTCAAGTGTAGAAGGGCCTAGTTAGGTCTCTCGCTGTCCATAAATTATTTTAGATGCAACTTTGGGTTTCTGATGGATACTCAGAACTGGGAAGAGTGACCTTTTTGAGGTTTTTCATTAAATGCATCTCCATGGAAGTTCTGAACTTAAAAATGGTCATATGTTGGTGTATATTGTTAATCAGTCCCGTGACACCAACATATATTCATTGAAAATGTTAACAAAGTCTTTAATTCAATGAATTACGAGGTTTAGAGATGTCACATGGCATAACTTCTATTTGCCACTTTTCCTATAAGATTGTTAATCAGAGGATTGTTAGACTTTTGCTTTCGAAAGACCATAGGTTAACTAAGCTATGAACTCTCAAGTTGCCTGTTTGTTCATCTCTCTCAGGGTCTTCGGGTCGGACTGAACTTGGCACTAGCTATTGCTTTACACAACATTCCAGAGGTATTTTCAAGATATCCAATACTAGTGTTCTTTTGTGTTGATGTCATGGTTTTTTAAATGTCCTTGTTCCAGCATGATGAAGATTTTGATTTATATCATGACATGTAATTCTCCTTATATGGTATATGTATGAATAATAAATATTTACATGAAATAAATGATAGTGCAGTTAGATGCCTTGTGGATGCTAGTGCAGTTAGATGCCTTGTGGATGCAGGGCATTTTTATTGGTTTTGATTCCTTATATATCTTTGTCCAGTTCCTTTTATGACGGGGCCTGTTTAGGTTTTGACAAAAATCATAGACAACCTTCCAATTTCCTTAGGTTTTGACCAAAATAAATAAATAAAAATAAAAAATTCTTTTTGTTCACTTTTTTTGTCTGGTAAGGTCTGTGCATGAATACAGAAATTGGATTATATTGTGCTTTCAATGGGAACTTCTTTTGGGATATAAAAATATGGGAAAATTTTCAATATGGGCAAATTCCTTAAAGCAATGCTCTACAGATGCATAGGTTCTTTTCAAACACAATGTAATGACGAGGGAATGCGTGGTTGAAAAGTAAGGAAAATATTTGGATTTACGTGCAAAATTATTTTATCAAGAGAACGTGTAATTAAAAATGAGTTTGGTGAAAAATAAGAAAAATCTTTTACCCCGAGTTTAGGTAAATCTTTCAAAGGAATTTAGCTTAAAAGACATTTACTAACATCTCTTACTGACATCTCTTGCTGCGTATACTTTCGTGTATACTTAACAACAACAACTAGTTTTACATTTCATGTATTCACAAGCACAAATTGTTTCTCGCGTGCTCTTTAGTTTCATTAGTTGCCGGGCTGTGCATATTTTCTGCTAAGATCCAAAAACTGACTGGTGGGCTGATCCAACTATACACAAATTATTTAAAAATTAATAGCACAAGAAGTTTTTTGATGTTGAGTTACTAGTTTTTTGCATGCTCGTAGAGTAAGTTCTTTTCGTGAGGTTGAGTTACTACAGGTTCTCAATACTGATCATACTGTCTCAAAGTTAATTGGAGTTGTACCCAAGGATCAATTGGGTTGTTTTTCTCCTATAAGATTTGTGAGAAGTAAAAAAAAAAAAAAAAAATTAGGGTGTGTTTGATTGGCTTTATTTTCCTTGAAAAATGTTCTTTTTCCACCCAAGTTTCTACTTTTGGGGTATTTGATTGACATTTTTTCTATGGAAAATATTTTTCAACTTATGGTCATGTGACCATATTTTCCTCAAAAACAAGAAAAATATTTTCTTTAGGAAGGTGTGGATTTTTATTTTCAAGGCAATTCACTCCCTTTCTCTTTCTCATTCTCATCTATTCACTAATAAAAAATAAATAAGTATAATATTTTCTAGGTTGAAAACTAGACCAATCAAACACATTTAATTAATAATTTTCATACAAATTCTTGGGAATTCAATTGTTTAAAATTTATTTTCTTTCCATGCAAATTTTATATTTGCAATCAAACACACCCGTATTTCATAATTCCCCTGCATATTACTATGAATAAAGAAATGGTGACGTCACATCTGAGTACACATTTTCCAAACTTTTGGGAAACGTAGGCATAATGTTCTCTTTTCTTCCTGACATCCGGAATTTTCTAATTTTCAGGGGGTTGCGGTTGCACTTCCTGTTTATTTTGCTACCGAAAGGTATAAAGTGAAATAGTAACTTAAATATGTTTCTTTTGTATACACGTTCACGTTTACAGACTGCAACTCAAGCAGAGTAACTGAACCTAGCATATGAAAGCTATTTTTCGTATGCGCTAAGTTGTGTTTTAGTTCTTGACTTTTGAACTGCGGGAGATCAAGCGTGATTAAGCCTTGGTAATGAAATTCCAGCCACTTCACTCTGTATCATGATTTGAGGAAAAGAAAAGTGGATGCTATTTCATGATTTTGAAATTTTTTATTCACCTTGTGTATGGTATTTTTGTGTTTTAATCTTAGCAAATGGCAAGCATTCAAGTTAGCAACCCTTTCTGGCTTAGCTGAGCCTCTTGGTGTAATTATTGTAGGTCCGTCCCCTGCACTTAAACCTAAATATATTGATAATTAAGCCCCTATTTGACAACCATTATTTTGAAAAAACAAAGTTTTGAATAGTTATTTTTAGGAGAATGTGCGATTAAAAAGTAGGAAAAGTTTTGACTTTACGTGCAGAATATTTTATTGTGTATGTGTGGTTGAAAATGAGTACGTAGAAAAATGAGTTTTCAAATAATGGTTGTCAAACAGGGGCTAAATAAATGTCAAAATTTTCAGATCTCGAGTTTGATACTTGTAAATAATCTGCAGCTTACCTATTCCCTAGCAGCTTAAGTCCTGAAATTCTGGAGGGCCTCCTGGGATCAGGTATACATGTTTCCTGAGCTTTATTAACTGACTAAAGGAGATTCTACAGTTTAATCCTTGTGAATTTTTTTTACGGATTTTGTATTGCTTCCAGTTGGCGGGGTGATGGCTTTTTTAACATTGCACGAAATGCTGCCATTGGCTTTTGATTATGCTGGACAAAAGCAAGCTGTCAAGGCTGTTTTCTTTGGAATGGCTTTCATGTCTGCTAGGTACAATACTTTTGACTAAATACTGGAAGCTTTTCTGAATGAAAACAGAGTTTTAGTTTAACTGGAAGCTTCAACTAAAAACATTTTTAGCTCCATAACCACCCCCACCCGGAAAAAGATTGTATTTTTTAACTGTTAATGATTAAAGCGTGTTTAAGCAGTTGTCACCAAGCTGCTAATACTGTAAAAACAAGAAGAAAGCAAAGAAAGTTTGAAGATTCAGTTTTGATGAAGAAAAGTGGACTTAGAAATATTCTAGCATGTCTGGCAAAAGCTTAAATTGGTCAAACATACGTTTTATCCACACTTTTCGTGTGACCCACGACTTACTACCCATTTATTATCCACACATTTTGTAGGACCTGCACGACCAAACAAGCACTTTCTAGACTGCTATCTTTTAATTGCTTATTCTTTTGGTAACTTTTGACTTTCAGCTTCCGTGGTTAGCATTTTGTAGATTATGGTTTAGATTTTCCGGTTCTGTTCTATTATTTTTGCATATACTCCTCCTCTTATGCCCCCATCTCCAAAAGAAACAATTAGAAAAATAAATAAATTATACGTATTTTTCTTAATTTTGCAGCCTGTATTTTCTTGAGATCAGCTTACCAGAGGATTTAAGCCTGTAGGCGTCACTCTTGCTGCATTCCATAGCGCACAAGCAACACATCATGACCAGACGTGCAATAGGAATGAGGGAAGAAACGCTTGTTTTACTGTCTTCTGTCTCTATTCATCACAGCTCACAAAGGCAGTACAGGATCCTATGAGATACATTGGAAAACTGTTTTCATGTAAAATAAAATTGTAAAATAACTAAAAATCGTTTTATTGTGTCAATTGTAAGTTTCGACTATTATCAATTTCTTGGCTGCATCGCATTTTAGTATCACGATATGGATTTGTCGAGCATCTCACAACTCTATTGTATTGTACGATCGTTTGGGTTTTTGCAATTTTCTGTAAAAACTCAGGACAAAATCTCCAAATTGATGCTGTCTCTACTTTAGTCTAAAGCAAATACCAAAAACCAAAGTTCTACTTTGGACAAAGGCCTGTTAAAGATTGAATCCTTGTATGTGAAAGGATAAAGTAATTCCCACATTTCATGTTTAATATGCAGAAGATACGACTATTGCTTCTTATTCTATGGGTTGATTATTGAGTATTATTTCTTCGTTCTTAAACGCATTTATATGAAATGGTTTTACGGGATTCAACCAATTGTCGTGATTGTTGATATCATTTTAAAAATGTATGGAATTCTAATTGATGACAAATGACACTTTTTACCTTAATTATTCCATTTTTGGCTATGAAAATTTTATATTTTCTCTAAGTTATTTAAATTAAATTCATCAATATGTACTTTCACCAACACAATTAGGGCCTGATGGAACTTCTGAAGAGTCTTTTTTTTTTTTTTTTTTTNAAAAAATATATATATATTTTTTCATAATTTTCTAGAAGTGCTCAATGGCAAATGCAAACATTTTGAGTTAAAAGAGACAATTAAAATTCCCAAAAAATGAGGAATTTTACATCCAAAAAAGTCATACTCCATGTAAATTTACATCTGAAAATATACATGGCATATGACTTATTCGATGTAAAATTTCCTAATAAAATGATGTAAATTATATTGAGAAATAAAAACTGCAAAAGAAACTCAGTAGAACAATAGTATTAAAATTAAACAACTAATACTAGCATGTTTCAAGTTTAAAACATATTTTGCTAAAAGAAAGTCTTAAAGACAGTTCCCATGTGAAAATGAGCTATAAATAATTACTTATAATCAGTAGCGGATTTAGGATTTTGAGTGAGCACGAACGGTAGTTGACCATTGACAGCCGCAATAATAACCAATTTCGTGAACTGAAATTACTTATATTGTAGTTCGAATTGTAAATGTGATTATACGTTAACTACCAGTTTAATAATGTTTATCGAATGACAATTTGAAGTTTAAAAATGGATTCAATTATTTACTTTCTTCGTTCGATTTTTTAATAATTTCAGTCTAACAGAAAAAAATGACTTTTAAAAGGTCAAATTTTAGTTAAAAAATTTTAAAAACAATGGGGAATATATCAATTATTTGATATAAAAAAATATAGCATTTTGTTACCAAAAATATCACGAATGCCATAGTGGTCAAGTGTTTTATAATACCAACGGAGTTCACATGTTTGAATCCTCTAATTGCAGCAATTTTTATAATACATATATGCTCCAAAATGGTGAGAAATTTTAACCTAAAATAATTGCCAAAAAATTTTTGCTATATTTGAGAGTCGAACCCAACACTTCAGTATACTTGTAAAGTACTCAAACCAACTAAACCACACAAGTCTTTGTAAAAAAATAGAAATCACATATATATATATATTCAAACAGTAAATACATTGACCCCAAAAAAAAATTGAGCTTGTGTTTGAATCTAATTTTGAGGAGAATAAGAATTTTGGAATAGTGATTGATGTGAGAATGTGTGGTGGAAAAGTGATGAAAGTTTTTTGATTTGTGTGTAATATTATTTTATTTGGAGAATGTGTGATTGAAATGAAGAATGAGAATGAAAAATTAACGGGTGTCAGACGGGGGTTGAATACTGACGAATCTGGCTCGGGTAGCCACCGGAGTTCGCTGAGTGCTGGATCCGCTTATAATAAAAGTAGGGATTAAAGAAACAAAAAGTTCTCAAATTAAGCATTATCTTCTGCATATACATCAACAAAAGGAAGCAAAGTTCAATGAACCTATATGATACACATCCAGAATTTAAGACATTTCTCTTCAGGAAAAGATATGGGCCTTTTCAAAATTCCTTTCAACTTTCAGGAACAATTATGTCTAAAAAGAAACATGTATACTAAGGGGCTGTATGACAAAGCTTTTACAAAGATTTTAGTAATTTTTGACAAAAGTTGATGAAATGTGGTTGAAAAGTCGATGAAAGTTGTGAGTCCTATGAAATATATATTAAAATTTAACTAGTTGAAAAATTGATAAAATTTCAAACAAGCACTCAGATATTACGAGTCAATCCGAAGATAAGTTTAACCTTGTAAAAACTAAAACAAATAGATTAATAACTAAAATCAATATAGTGCCATACCCAAATTATTACTAGCATGTTTTTTGTTTAATACATATTTTGCTAAAAGAAAGTCTTAAATGTTCTCAAATTAAGCATTATCTTCTGCATATACATCTACAAAAGGAAGCAAAGTTCAATGAACCTATATGGTACACATCCAGAATTTAAGACATTTCTTTTCAGGAAAAGACAAGGGCCTTTTCAAAATTCCTTTCAACTTTCAGGAACAATTATGTCTAAAAAGAAACATGTATATTAAGGGGCTGTATGACAAAGCTTTTACAGATATTTTAGTATATTTTGACAAAAGTTGATAAAATGTGATTGAAAAATTGATAAAAATTGTGAGTCCCATGAAATATATATTAAGATTAAAATTTAACCAGTTGAAAATTTGATAAAATTTCAAACAAGCGCTAAGATATTACCAGTGACGAATGCAAACATTTTGAATTAGAGGAACACAATTAAAATTGCAAAAAAAGTGTGAAATTTTACATCCGAAAAAGTCATACTCCATGTAAATTTACATATGAAAATATGCATGGCATATGACTTATTCAATGTAAAATTTTCTAATAAACTGTTGTAAATTATATTGAGAAATTTGTCGCGCATAAATAATAAACGTTAATGAAATACCTGAAATTTTTTAAAGAAAGGACGAATTTTTTTTTTTAAGATGTACATTTGATGCACATTTAACTATTTTCAATGTCCGTTTAAACCGTTCGATATGTTTACGATGTAACTCAAAACGAATTTCGAGATGATATACGTGATTTGTGGATTCGATTAGCTTACGATTGTCGAAGAATTTATAAAATTAGCATGTTATCGAAATTCTTTAAATACTAGTTTAGAATGACCTAATTTGACGAGACGTAATATTTGTTACGATTGACCGTTTTGCGTGTTGTTAAACACTTGGAAAATTAGGTCATGAATGCTTCGAAATTGTATTAAGAATGCAATATTTTGACTCCATTTGATATCCCGTAATAACCCAAAAGTTGTAGGGTCATGGGATCCCATGCTACCCCTTGTGTCCGCAACTGGAAGTGCTTCATGTAATTAGAAAAGCTTTTAAGGGAAGCTAATCTTTAAAAAAATTCTCATAAAATTCTTCTACAAGAAATGGGATAATAATCCAAATAGTCACTAATATTTGAAAAATGTTTCCACGAAACTAAACTTTAAAAATCACCAAATTCATTACAAAACATTGCAATTTTTAATTCTTTTCATCACACACTTCATAGTCCGTAAAAAAAATTGACGGAATGTTGATGTGGCCCCCATGGAAATCTTTTGTAAAGTTCAGTGACCATTTGGATTATTATTCGCACATTCTCCAATAAAAATAATATTACACGTAATCTCAAAAAATTTCTTTATTTTTCAACCATACACCCTAAAAGAATCAATAATTCAAAATACATTTTCCCTTCTTTCTACCAAAAAAAGGTCTTGAGAAATGAGTTTTCGAATATTGATTTTTTTGAAAAATGTGTAATTGAAAATGATTAGTATTTAGTCATGTCTTTTTTCTTCTTGTTAAGTTGTCCAAGACCTTTTCCTTTTGGTAGAGAGAAGGGAAAATTATATTTGGAATAATAATTTTTTTGGAAAATATATGATAAAATAAGGTAAAATGTTGAGTTTACCTGTAATATTATTTTATTGTAGAATATGTGGATAATAACCTGAATGGTTATTGAACTTTACAAAAGGTTTCAACGAAGTAACTTTAAAAATCACCCAATTCATCGTTAAACTTTACAATTTGTAATCACATTTATTACTATCCTCACGTGGCTGCATACATGAATGCCAAATCAGCTGAGACATACTGCCATATATGCAGCCACATCAGCATTCCGTCAAAATTTTTAAGGACCATGAGATCGATGATAAACGGGATGACAAATTGCAAAGTTTAGTGATGAATGTGATGATTTTTAAAGTTCGCGACCCCGTGGAAACCTTTTATAAAGTTTAGTGACCATTTGGATTATTATCCCACAAGAAGCAGAAGTAAAAATAGAAGTTTTATCAAGCAGACTTTAGTTATTTAATTTATTAATAACTTTCTATAATATTTGATATTCATACACATGCATTGGTCTTCTTAATATTTAATGACCTAACTTGGGTGCCATACAACTGGTTTATTTCAATATGTTACATCCTCTTTCAACAATAATAATCGAATATAAATATCTAAAAATAGTCAACCAATAAATGTGGACATCCGATACGTTATTATAGCTGGGTATTTTTAGAGATTGTAAGATTGTTCATTAGAACTACTGGAATCGGATTGAAACAGTTGCTTCAATTCTGATTTGGTTTAATTCCATAACTTGTTCCATGTGGTAGAATTTCAACATATTTAGTTTTGCTGTTCTAATAAAAAAAGACCAAACTGAAGTATGTTCACTCCTAAAATGTGTTGTTCAAAATGGCGCGCATAGGTGACGCTTAAGCGTCGCCAATGCACGAGATGTGGCGTTTTTGCCACTTCGAGGTTGGGGCCTGAGCGTTAAATAAACGATCAACGACAACATTGACCGCTTAAGGCGTGCATTATTATATGTATATTATTTTTTTTCTTTTTCTTTTACAATTCTTTAAATGATGATTTTGTATTGGATGATACGGACAATAAATTAGATGAAAAAGAGGATATTGAATTGAAGTCCGATAGATAGTTAGATAAGATTTAAACTCCTATAATATCTAAATTATGATTTTGAAACTTATCTTTTTGTTGGAAATTTTGAAAGATGTATAAAGTTCCTATAAATCTATTTTAGATGTTCGGTAGGTATTATTAAATGATTTTTAGATTGATTAAAAATTTAAAATAATATTAAAATAAGAAAACGCTTTCTTATGTTTTTTTACGTTTAGGGCCTCGTCTAGGTTCGCCTTACCCCAAGTTTGACTTTCTTACAACGTCACGTATTACGTTTTTTAGAACACTGCTAAAATGTATAATTTTTAAGAGAAAATAAAAACTGCAATAGAAACACTGCAGTGCAATAGTATTAAAAGTAAACAACTAATGTCGATGTAAAATAAATGATCTGAAACATGTTCATTATACCTGGTATATCCATCAATAAGAAACAACATAGGTTACAGTAGATTCTGATACGTAATTAAATCTACTATTTTATCAGCTAAAGAAAAGGAACTTCATAAAGAAAGCAGTTGGTGACAGATGATACAATGATGCACTGCATGCTTAAATCCTCAAAACAGTTGAATAGTGAAGCCCATTTCTTACTGTACTATTAAATCAACTTGTACGAATATTAAATCACTCCCATACCTTGCTATTATAGACACCCACATATGGGAAAACTCCATCAATGCTCCACAACCTATTGTCTCGTTATGTAACAAGTTGGCTGCCAACGTCTTATTACATAATCAGTCCTCGATGATAGAAACTGTCTAAATTTGTGTTAAAACATCATGTTATTCCCGCGTGTCCAACCTTTTATACGAAGTTAAGTTTTGCTTCTCAATTTGATGTATATGTTGTTCACATATTTTGATGAGAAATGTTTCTCCAAACATCGCTAGAGGTATAGGCTCATAAATCAAAATTTGTGATTGATCTTTCTCAATCTACCAAATCAACAAGGAATTTAAAATAGTCAAGACAACTCAATAAAGGATTGTTGACATTCAATAATGCCTCAATCTCACATAGGGGTTAATTTAGTACTGAACAACATCAAAAAACCAATTGTAGTGCTTTTCATAGTGGAATCTACAATCAAGGTAATGGAGGCGTGCAAAAGTATTCCAGGGCAAGACCAAGGACGGAGTTACAGGAGGACTTTTTTTTTTTTTTTTGCACTGGTCTCGTATATAGGAATTACCTACGAAAAATTAAAAGAGCTCGAGGTAGCTTTGGGTTGGAAGGACATCGACTATTTATTCAAAAAGGTAGAAAGAAGGTTGACTACAAGACCCACCCTTGGAGCATGGATGAAAATGAAATGAATGTCGTTCAGTGAATAAAAGTTACTCTAAGGATAAAAGAGTAATCTTTTCTCAAAAATTCAACATTGTCGGGAAGATTTGACACCTGTCATCTTGGAATTGTAGTATGCATGATTAAACCTTATTGTTATACACGATTTTTTCATATAATTGAATTTAACCCCATTAAATTTTGTTGCTGGTTGATAATCTATCTCTAATGAATTCCATCAAGGCCTTCTATATGGAAACAAAAACTATCAAGCTATCTTTCTACCTGTCTACGCCTTCATCAAGTAGTTTCTCAATGTAAAAACGCTTCTATAAATCTATAAACCAAGAGTTGGGGAGAGAACTTAAAACATATTTTCTTGCATTTAGTTTAATCGCAGAGATTGATTGATTGATTAGGATGGTCTTAATTACCAATATCAGAATGAAAATCAGGTGACAATTTAAAGAAAATTTGTGTAGTTCCCATTATAAAGGACCCATAGCATAACTACAATGAAAGGTTATATGTATAAATTATATATATATGAAATGTGAATGGTTGTGTTGAATTTGTGATGTTCAACCATCCTATATTGCCACGAAAGTTTGACATTTTTCTTGGTAGAATTCTACACGACATTCTGAATTGTTTTAAAAATAGTCTACTTTTATATCTAATCATTTTATGTCACCAATACATTTGTCAACATTTTCTGGCAAAGTAACTTAAGCCCCCGTTTGGCCACCATTATTTAAAATTATAATTTCTAGAATAATATTTTTTTAGAGAATATGTGGTTGAAAAAGAAGGAAATTTTTTCGTTTACGTATAATATTATTTTTACGAAAGACTGTATTGTTGAAAATAAGAGAAAAAAGTAAATTTTTGGAATAATGGGTCAAGGGGGCTAATTCTTGTCATGTTACATTACGTGTATGACAAATTCTGATTATACTTCCATATCTACTGCACATGCACCTGAATGTTTTCCTCCAGTCTTCGAGTATATACTTTGACATGACATCTCATTAGCCTTTTGACTCATCATTACCCCAACCTGCTTTCTTACTGTAGTCCCAACAACTGATTGGAAAGCTGCCACCAAGATCCTCTCGTCGAAGAGTCCTTTTTATTCAGTTACATTTCAACGGTAATTAATCTTGCAAACATCACCTGGGCCATAGATCTAATTTTACACTTATAATTTCGTTTTTGCTCTAATTTTTATGATAAATGGGGAACCGTCCTTTGATTTTGTAATCATCATATAGAAAAAGGAGTTTAGAAAAAAATAGGGTGTACAAATTTTCTCTTGTAAACTTTCTGTAACGACGAAAGATGGTGTAGTCTCAAATTGAATTGAACTTCTATATATCTTGTGTATTTTTTATTTTCTTTGAGCGATTCATTGCTATCGGTGATGTAGAATTAAGATTTCTAATTCTCAACATGTGTCTTTGTGCTCTTTGTTACTCTACTAGGCAGTCTTTGTATCCATGCAAGGTAATTTTGCTAATAAGATTTATCTTCTTGAGGTTTTCATATTGTTAAGATGACCTTTTAAAGATTGAAATTTTACTTCCCATGTTCTTTTTAAAAGATGTTCAAAATGGTATGAATTAATTTTGTCGTGTATAGAAAGTTAGATGTCTAAAAACAATTTTGACAAAAAATTCTTGTTAATTTGATATTATAGACCTGTTTGGACCAGATTTTAATCTGATTTTAATTTAACTCAAAGTCAAACAATCAATATCAACCACATCTTTCATGGATCTCACATTTCAAAAACTTCTATGACAATCCACTTAAAATCTGATTTTAATCTACACCAAACACCCTCAAATATTTTCAATTATTTGGAGAGGATTCATTAATTTAGGATTAGAGTCCTTAATTTTGAGATTATATATGTATGACCTTTTGATGTAGTTCAAATAATTTTTGTACCCATTAACAAAAATCACAAATAGGTGCGCATTAGTTTATTTATGTTGGATTGAAAGCAAGTGTTTTTGGCCGTACATGGTGAAGACTTATCTTTGCAAGGGGAACAATAGTTGGAAATGGTCGCTAATTCCCAGTAAGATGTGTGGTAAACATTAACAATAATTTGACCGTGACTAGTTGGGAAGTCATAAAATTTTTACTCGTCTAAGAGTAGAAAAGCATAAAGTGTGACAAAGTAGAAAGATCAGACTTAGCTCCAAGACGAAATTTTTGGAACCATGTACATTTGTATGGTTTCGTGTGTGTATGTATATATAAAATATGATTATATATGTATATTCTCTGTTTAATAAAATTTATACCACTTTCAAGAGCCAAAATTTGTCACCCAATTTCTTCTGAAAATGAATCCCCTTTGTCTCAGAGGAGATTCGTCTTTTAAATGTTTCACCAACTTCTTGACAAGGCCGTCATGTTATTTGAAAGCGGTATTAGGCTATTAGCCACGATTATGATTTTCATAAAATTCAAGGAACATTAATAAAGTGGTACCTGATTAACTTTTAAACTACTATTATTATAAAATAATTCATGTTGCATTATATGACATATTTAATGACATAGTTATGTAAATCTGGTAGGATACTGACAAAAAACCAAAGAAGAAATATTATATATATATATATATATAAAATAAAAAAAAACTAGTCTTTTTCTCGAATTTACATTAATCAATAATTTTATGCTTAGTCTCAATTAAAATTTGGATGTTTTGATAAATGTAGCAATAGATCAAGTTGAGTGCAAACATCGAATTGATCGAGGAGGAGAGCCAAATGGGACTACACAGGTGATAGTCGACATCGAAATTTATTGGAAATAAAACTTACTTTTATCAATTGTTATATCCAAAATTTAAATTGAAAAGCAATAAAGAAAAAGAGAAATAATCCTTCAAAGTACTTTCCCTCCTTGAAAGAATTGAAATCATTTTTCTCATTGGAAATGTCATAAATATATTTCATCTGTAACCATAGTTTGAATTGAACAAACAGCCAAATTAGGATTAGAAAATGGAAAAGAAATAGATATAAACAGTGACATAAGTGTTAAAAGGCAGAGTGTTCTTAACGAACTGCTTGTTCATCAGTTGATAATACACTTTGGAACAACAACATAAGGAATTGCTAACAAAGAAAATTAAGAAATATGCTTTTCAAACTGATTCTCATGCACATTTCCATCCAACTTTGACCTAGAACGCAACCACGTTTAAATGACCAAATAATAATAACTTACTGAGAGGACTCATTGTCTTGCTCAATTTCAGATGCTGGTTCATCCTCTTCTTCAAAGCAATCAAAACCATAAGCTGCATGGCCATTGCCAAATGCCTTGATATGATCCTTAAGAGACCTTTTATGCTTAAAATCAGAGCCACAAGTGCAATACCATAATTTCCCACAATTCTTCTCATGGGTTCTCCAATCACCCCTCACAGCAAAGGCTTTTCCACATTTCCTGCACATAAATGCCTTAATCCCATGCTTTCTTTTGTAGTGAGTTTGAAGGGTCCTGAAATCTTTGAGGGGTTTTGCTCTTGGGTGATCAATGTTGTTCCTGCAATCTGGTGCACAGCAATAGCAAGGGAGCCTAAGCATGGCTGTTGGCTGTATACCCCTTAGAGATTCTGGTCCTTTTCTATACTGAGATCCATGCCCCCACATATGCATCTAAGTAAAAATTTTCCAAAAGGGAAGAATTAATCATACTTAATCCTCTAAAAAATAATTAGCTAACAGATATATTAACGTCACAGTGTTTGTAAGTTGAGAAAACTGAACCGCGTTGCTTTGATAGCATCTAATTACCTCTATGTCATATCATTCTTGTGAGTCTTGAACTATATAGAAATTTTCATTAATATTGTAGTTTTATACTAAAATAACATATTAGGATTGAACATTACTCAACTTCTTTTTCATTTTTAATATGCTTAATTCAACTTAACCAAATTGACAAAAGAAGTTTTCTAAATCAAGAAGCCTCTTTGCAATAAAAACCATGCACCTAAAATGAAAAAGAACATGCATCCGGAGATGCTCATGTTTTTACAATGTAGTAATTTTGTTTGAATTTTTATTTTGGTTTGTGCCAGATGATGAAGAACACTGTTTTTAGATACTGAGTTTCTGATTCACAAAGAAAGCAATACTATGTGTGGGGTTTTCGTGTTCCATCAGTATGAAGTCTTCAGAATCTTGATTACACATAAACCAACAAAAGTGCGGGATTTTCTATGTATTTTGAGGTGGGTTTTGTTGTATTAAGGTTGAGTGTTCAGATTGAGAAACCTTTTTCTTATTCCTGATCTTTGATGAAAATAATCTGAACCCAGAAGAAAGAAACTGAAAAATGTTCAGTTTGGCACACCTGTCAATGTGTGTAAATACAAACTTCAAGAACAAAAAGCATAATGTTTGTGTTGTTCAATCAAAGAAAGAGAGGCACTGACCATTTTTCAGTTCGACCAGGTAGAATTATGCGGATCCCAAAAAAAACCCTCAAGTCACGCATTAAAAAAAAAAAAAGAGAGAGAGAAAAGGTAAAGAAGAAACAATTGAATGAGTAAAAATTGTTGAAAATTAACCTTGAGGACCCATCACTTACTGATGATCCTATCTATCCAACAAAATAAAAAGTGAAAGGTTGAAATTACACTAGAAAAGATGTGTACAAAATAAAGAGAGGGATGGGTTTCCTCTTTTTCTGCAAAATCAAAAGGGGAAAACATAAAGGGAAAGGAGAGGTGAAATTAAGAAAAAGTTAGAGCTTTTGTATAATAACTAACATACCTGCATGTTATTGTATCTATTGAAGGTCTTGCAGCAAAGAGGGCATGAAAACTGAGTATGCCCAATCAAAATCTGGGCAGCGGTTGGGATCCAATACTGACCCTTGTTGATAGGGCTAGAGCCATATCCATTAGCAACAATGACTTCTTGATCCTTGTTAGTACTTGAAGAAGAGGAAAGCCCTGAGATCAGGTCAGCTGCATCTGGTGTAGGGAGTCCTAAATTCAAGTCAATAGTTACGGATTCATCACCAGCATCGATCATGAAACTCTCCTCATTGTTGTTCTTGATCATGATCTTGTCCATTTCCATGGCCGTACTGCAAGATGATGAATCTTGTTCTTGATCTGTACTTCTCTTTGTTGGGCCTAAACAGAGGAGTGGAAGAGCTTCTCTGATTGGAGGGGAAGGGGGTGAGGATTGGTACAAAGAATTGTTGTTAAAGCTTGTGCCATAATTAAGATTGTAAGGATAAGAGGAAGAAAATAAGTGATTTTTAGGGTACTGGAGATTGAACCATCCTCCATTGAAGTAATTAGGGTATGGATCAGTCATGATGAAAGGTAGAAAATAAGTGATTGTAGAGAGAGGGAGGGGCTAAAACAAGAATAGAAGTGAATAGAGAGTTGAAAAGGTAAAGACTGAACAAAAACACCAAATGTAAACAAGTGGGAAGATATAAAGTAAAAACCTTAGTGAATAAAAAAGGAGAAACAAGCTACCACTTGTGAATTATGAACGAGAGAGAGTAAAGAAGAAAGAGATAATCTTGGGACTTCGAAACAACAAGTCCCTTTTCAGCAGCAACAAATGTACAACTAAATAAATGTATTTTCACCTAATAATCCAAGATTTATACATGAGAATGGGCCAAGACAAGGTCGGGAAATATTTTACCAGTCGAAAAACCATGTAAAAGAGAGAGAAAAGTCTACATCATATACATTGCATGTATTTTGGTGTTTCTCGGGAAACAAATAGTTTGAATCTCCATTACATACCGGCAAATGCATTGGTGAGTGAGCACTGGTCGGGTTGTCACTGTACCCTTCACTGCTCATTCTCACATTTCATAGTCTTGCTGCACTGCACATCAAGGTTACTGTTCAGTCGTCACCACCCCACCCCACCCCACCCCACCCAACCCAACCCCTCTAGCTATGGATTTCTGTATAGTTGTTTCTTCGCTCTTTTTGTCCTCCTAAAAATTAAAAAGGTCCCATTGGCTTTATTAATTCCAGTGTAATAACTATAAAGCAATTATATAATTCTTTTTTAGTCTCTTTTAACCAGCATTTCAAGTAGATATACCGTGGTTTCAAGTACATATATTTGGTGTTTTAGATGAAAATTTAAATAATAAATCTGTCAATTTCTTAGTATTTGATCAAACTTGGATCGTATTCTACTCGGACGAAAATTTGCACGTATCGAGTAATAAATGAATTAGCACGTTTGTTAACAACTTTTAGATAGTTAAACAGCATGGCTAACCACACTTCTCTAACATATAAATGCTCGGAGACCATTGGTTCCACTCACTGAACAACATGGCTAACCACACCACTCTCTCTTTTCCCAATTGTTTGTACCTATATCCTTCTTCTTTCACATCTTAGAGAGAGAGAGAGAGAGAGAGGTCCATCAATGGTGAGCACCACAGTGTTACATTTATAGATATCTAGCTAGTTGTTGAGTTATGAAATTGTAGAGTAAGAGGCAGGATTTAGAAGGGCGATAGAATGGAGACAATATGAATGTCTGGGATCCTTTTCTGAATCTGAAACTAAAACAAACAAGGTTACTAAAAATTAGGCTTTATTTAAGAATGTTATCAAGATTTCAGACCTTCACTTGTTCGGTACCGATTAAAATCTAAAATTTAGGTTTTAATTTAAATCAAAGTCAACCAATCATTTCAATCACATATTATGGATCTCACAACTTTTCATCAACTTTTGTCAAAATTTACTAAAAATCATTAAACTCATGTATTCAATTTCAAACGGTCTTTCACGGTCTCGATGATCCTTAATTCTACAAAACACAACTACATTGTTGGCGTAGAAAAAGTAAAAACTACTTTTTTTGTATAAATATTATTCTTTTGTCGCAGGTTTTAATTCGAGAATAATAAAATCATTTTTTTGCACGACGGGTCTAAAAACAAATGAAGATTATTTAGGGTTAGAGGTGTAAACGGGGTAGTTTGGCACACAACTTGTGACCATCCTGAACTAAACATTATTCATTTCAATATGGCAGCTGCAATTATTCTTATTCTCGACTGTCCCCTACTTTAATTTTAATCTAATTATGTTAATCTAGACATAAATAATTTATTAATTTTGGTATCTGAACATTGACTATAGCTAGATAACGGTCTTAAACTAATTAAACAAATTTTCATTGGGATTGAGGCTAATTAAAAAAGTAGATCTACACAATGTGCACATTCTCAAATGTATATTTCACTGCATGTTAATCTAATCGAGACAAATTAAGCGGTTAATAAAATTGACAAGTACCTAGATTTATTTAAAATATTTGTAAGTTATTTATATTTTTATAAAAATCAACTTTTCTTTATATTATTAAGGTCCATTTAGTGAGATTTTCGTAAAGTCAAAAGTTTTTTTTAATAGTAAGAAATTATTTTTGAACATATTTGAATAATTTTTTGAAAGTATAGTTGTAAGGCTAGAAGAGCCTTTTAAAAAAAGTGAATCAAATATAACTTTCTCGCAAAATTCTTTTACAAGAAGTAAAAACAAAAACCTCCTAAATGGGCCATAAATTTAATATGTCAAATATCACGAGTGTATGCATGCTTGCTTGTGCAAGAGAGAATCAATGTAAAGGAATTTAGTCCATGTTTGATTTGGCTAAAAATTAAATATTTTATAATTTTTTAATAAAATATGATGAAATGTGTGATTGAAAAATTAATAAAATTTGTGAATCTTATAAAATATATGATGAAAATAAGTATAAAAAAAAATTTTAAAGTTGGTGCCAAACAGGGAAAGAGTAAAATAATTGGGAGTGTTTTATCTCATCGGAAATATTAAGTACATGTTTAGTACGCGAAAAAAAAAAAAACCCTTTAAACGAAAACATATATATAATGTTCACTTCTCTTCTTTTATATAAAATATGTCCCAAGTGTTTATATACTTTCATGACTTTTTAGATTATGAAATATGTAGTACTGAGCAGCAACAGCAGCAGTAGCAGTAGCAGCAACAACAACAATAATAATTAAAATTTTATAAGTTATACATGTAAGTCTTGTCTAATACAAACATGCTATTGACAGTCCCAAGATTACACGAGGGTATGGAGTATAATATTTTCTCAGAATTGTTTGAAGAGAAATATGTTTGTTGTCCGACTAATTTGACCTTTGTTTGTCCAAGACTTGTCCTCTCAATTACAAACATTTCTGCTCAATTGTCTCCGATTCCTAGACTCGCATTTCTATAATTGCAGATTTTCTTCTTATTATTATTATTATTATTTTTTTTTTTTTTTAACTTCAGCATTAATTTTATAGTGGTTTTCTTTTGTGAGATAATAATGTAAGCCTTTGACAATCATTATAAAGAGATTTTTGAAAAAAAATGAATAAATTTTGGAACTGTAATTTTTTAAAGAATGTGTGATAAAAAATATCATTATTTCGCAATCGTTATTTGGGTAAAATAAAGTTTTGAATAATGATTTTTTGAGAATGTGTGGTTAAAATGTACTGTAAAGTTTTGAGTTTATATTTAGAATATTTTACTGTATGAATATATAATTGCAAATGAGTATGAATAAAAAAGAGTTTTGAAATAATGATTGTCAAACAAAGGCTAAGAATTTTTTTTAGATTTATGTATATAATATTTTATTTTGAGAATGTGTGATTGGAAATGAATTTAAGAAAAAATGTATTTTATAAAAATGATTGTCAAACATGGTCTACATATGTTATACTTTTCTTTCTTTTTTTTTTTTCCTTGTTTTGAAGTGACCCTTAATATAAAGCTTGTGTTCATCCCGATTTAAGAGAAAAAGTGCAAAAATTAATTAATGTAATTCTTTAGGGGAAAAGATAAAGTCACTGTTGGTATTAAAATTAGATTTTTAGTCAAATTTGATAAAATTGATGACGTATGTGATTAAAAAGTTGCGAATCATATGAAATATGTGATTAAAATTAATTATTCACTTTGTCTTGAAATTTTAATTGAATTTTAGTTCAAACCAAACAGGGGTTGAAAAAAAAAAGGAGTAATTTACTTGAGATTCAAAAGTATTATTCACAATTTGGATAAAACGAAGACTATTATAGTCTTTCGTATATAATCAATAGTAGGATCTATATTTACATCTTAGTTCATTTTTTTATAAAATGATCGAACTTTATATTATATATAGATATAATGAGAGGGATGAACTCCGTCCAAAATCATTTCAAGGTGGATTAGTTTAAAATGGATGACTTACAATTCAATGGACCAATCTAAAACTTTTTAAAATATTTTAAAACATAAATTCGTATTTTCAAAACTTATACCTACGAAAATTTCTCTTCTTTTCTTGCTTTTTCTATTCTTCCTTTTTGATTGTCCTATAAGACAACATCAATAGTTGACGAATAATTTGCTAAAATTCTAGAAGATTTTTGAAATTTTTTCGTCAAAAAGGATTGGAAAAAGAATTAAAAGGGTATCTTAATAATTGCACCATCTTCTTTTTCAACCTTTATCGTTGAATTTTGAAGCACCTTCGAGCAGTAGGGTTTGAAGGATAACGGTAATTATCGAGTTCCCGTACCTACTACACGCAAACACGGTGTGACTTTTTGCCTATTTCTCTCCGTATAGATTTAATTGAAAATGACGAGTGCAATATTTTCCCCTTCTAGTTCGAACCATTTTTACGAATTTGAGTTTTTCTAGTTTTTTTTCTCCCCTTCTATAAGTTGAAATGAATTGTAATTTTTTGAAAAAAAAAAATGAGGGTATGGGCTGAAGATACATTGCTAAAATCATTCTGACATTACTGGCCCAACATTTTATTTAATTGTGTATAAAACTTCAGTCCACAAAAGGAATTCTCCTTTAGAAAAGTTATCATCTACTTGAAGTTATAAATTTAACTAGTTATTAGCTAATATAATGGCAAGTACTTTTAGAAAAAATAAATTGTCAAGATTTGTAAGTATAAATGGAAATGGGTAGAAGTCGAGGTGGGTCAAGCAACATGAGTATACTAGACAAAATCATTAAAAGGGCTTTTACGAGAAAAATATGAAGCAAACTAATCGTCGAGTATTATCATTTAAAATTGTGATTAAAAATCAATAAATTTCGGTGGTTCAGACAAAAGCACTGAGAGCAATATCGTCAATGATCACCGACAAACATATGTCGACGATTGTCGATTACAATGTTGTTTGTGATAATGTCAGCATCCACCGATGATACTCTGGTCCCTAGTCATCGACGCAAGCAAAGTCATCATCATCGGTGACCAAATTTTGTTATTCTTTTATATTTCTTTATCTTTTTATAATTTTCTTTTTAAAACTAAACCACATTATGATAACATAAAAATTCAGTCCTACTCCTAGGAGAAGTCCTAACCTGACCCTACATAAACACAATCGAAAGGGTATGCCTAGCCCATTTACTTTTTGTCACATAGAAATTAAGATAATAGTGGTAATTAGGATCGTACCTTCTTTTTTCCCTCAACTTTTCAACATTTCTAGATATTTAGCATTAATACTAGATTATATATTTACCTTACTTTAAGTAAATTTTTTTTGGTCATTGATTTTCTATCTTTGTTGATGCATTTTTGATATGTTTGTCAATTTATCAGTAACTCATCAGAAAAAAAGAATATCGATGCACGATTTCTCTCTATTTTTAAACAATACATTCTCCAAAAAAATCAATTTTTACAGAATCTATTCTGGAATAGTATACATCAAACTGACTCTTAATCTTTTAATTGACAACATCTTGAAGATGTTTATATACATATAATAGTCAATAGACACATAATCTTTGGCAAACTACCGTCATTAACCCTGAAATAATTATACACAATCAACTTGACTTTTTGACATTTCAAGGGAATATTAATTCAAAAGAAACACAACTCTACCTAATTGTCAAATCTATAAAATTAATTCTCACAATTTCACAGACTTACCTTTTTTTATGCTATGATCAAACTGAACTAAGTTCTTCATATGTAAACCCGGCTGTTTTCCTCATCGAAATCTCGGATTAACGGCGACTCTTCATAACTTGTGTCGAATAAGAATCCATAGTCATCCTCAACATTCATATCTTGAGACAGCTGAAGGTAGTTACTCCTGTCGACGTCCGGGGCCAACAATTCGAGAAAAGTGCTAGGGTTTTGGCCTTGATCAAAGAAAGTAATCGTGTTTTGGTCACCATAATTAGGCAGTGTATATTCGTTTGTATGAGGAGATGCAGCCATATTAGAAGTGGTTGAATTATAGAAATTTTGTGGGCTTAATTGGTTGCTATTCTCACTCTTGCCTTTGTGAAATACTCGACATAACACCCAGTCTTCCTGTCAATGTTCGTAAAAAATATATATATATTAGGTGCATAAAAACCCTACTTTAATTAATGCATGTACAAATTTTATACTACGTACTATGCATTTGTTTTTTAACTGAAATTCCTAAAAAGACTACATTAATAACTGTCAATGTCAATGTTGTTTTCAGGAAAAAAAAATAAAAATAAAATCTTATAATTTATTATTATCTATTTATATTTTTATAACCCTTATGTTTTTAAGAATGTTTTAGAGTTTTTAAAATTATTATTAGATATTGTCTTATTTTACTAAAGTGCGACTTTTTTTTAATAATCGTGGATGTCCGAACCAGTTTACGCGCACCTCGACTAATTCCACGGGGTCATGTAGTTTACGGTTGGGTACTCACCTCAATTTACGGCCGGATACTCATCTCAATTTACTAAAGTGCGACTAGGTGACAAATATATATGTATGCATGCTAGACATTTGTTGGAAAAAGAATTTGATATGCCCGTAAGGGGGTGAAAACGTGACTATTTTAAAAAGCTTTTAAATAAAATAACTGTAATATATATATATATATATATATATATATATTTCCTAAAAGGAAAACGACAATGAGAAAAGAATATGGAGAAATAAATGCGTACAAGAATTTTTAAATGACCTAAAGAAAAGCATATTTAGATAGAATCATGTCCTGTTTCCAATGAAGTGTCCAAAAGAAGTTTTGTTACAACACATACACATGACCTGTGTTTCTCTCTCTGCCTGTAGATATAGAGTGAGAAGATAAGAGAAGCAAAACATTATAGGAACTAACCTTAGGAGGCACATGAGGGTTCTCAAGTCGAAATTCATGCATGATCCAGCCTGTTTTTATTCCATTAGGGGCCCTATTCTTGTAGAAAACTAAAGTCTTTCGCATCCCTACCGTGGCCCGACTCCTAGGGTCGAGCACTGCTCGGTCTTTTCCCGTGGCCTTCCAGTACCCCGAGGTGGTGGCCCGATTGGTTCGATACCCAGTTGCATATTTGCGATCTCGAAAGCTAAAGAAGTACCACTCGCTTGAATTTAGCTTTGCCACCTCTACAAAATTATGCACACATATTAAGTACACCATAAAGTTATATACTAGACTAAAGACGTATACTTGATGTGTAATTGACATAAACATAATAATAATAATAAAAAGAAAATAGGTATGCAGATATTATCCGAAGTGTATTCGAAACATTATAACACATTTATGTATGCGTTACAATTGTTTAATTATAATTGCTTGTGTGTCAATATTCGCCTTAAGTGACAAAAGTTGGTTATGTGTCACAAAGATTCTCAAGGTAGGTCTTTGCTTTCACAAAGTTTTTAGGAAAGTCAGACGAAAGAATGGGAAAGTGTCTGAACATTTTCTACTAATCAGATAGGGTAAGAAGTCTATATCTCTTCTTAATTTCTTCACCTACACGACTTAAAAATAAGGATATTTACATCTATTTTGTATTTTTATCTATCTCTTATATATCAAATTCCCTATAAAAAAAAAACACCCTTTTAAGTGTAAACAAATATATTTTCGTCGAATTTTTTTTTTTTTTTGAGCCGAAATGAATAATAGACTCAACCTGAAAAGGCCATATACTAATAACACAATTACACAAATATGAAAATTAGGGGTGGGCACGGGTCAAGCGAGGCCTGGTTCGGAGTTTGGTGAAATTCAAACCCGAAACAAAACTGACAAGCCAACCCAAAAATCAAATCGACTCGAGTCGAGTCGGTTGGGTTTGATGGTTTGAATTGAGTAGGGCTAATTTGTCCACCCTTATATAATCTCAATCAAAACATGGCACAGAAATTCTCTTCATAGCTTTACCAGCTAGTAACGCGTTTTCATGTTTGACACATACTTTTGCCAAAAAAAAAAAGGGTAGTCTTAAAGACAATTTCCATGTCTGTTTCTGAAAATGAGCTATAAATATTTACTTTTAATTAAAAGTAGGGATAGAGATTAAAGAAACAAAAAGATTCCCAAAATTAAGCATTATCTTCTGCACATACATTTACAAAAGGAAGCAAGTTCATTGAACCTATATTGAATATATCCAAATTTTAGGACATTTATTTTCAAAAAAAAAAAAAAGTTAAGGCATTTCTTTCCAGGAAAAGATAAGGGATTTTCGGATTTCTTCACTCTCAGGAACAATTATGAGTCAATCTCAGGATAAGTTTAAGCTTGTAAAACCTAAAGCAACTAGATTAATAACTTAAATCAAATAATGTCGTGTCTAAACATATTTTAAAGGAAGGTTAACGAAAATAAAAAATATTTGTCATCTCTCTCAAAAAATAAAAATAAAAAAAATAAAGAAGACGGACTATTTTTTGTAGCTAAGCAGTGATACCTTCTTCAGTTTGTATTTTGTTGCCACAATCATTCTTAATTATATTTTTCTGACAACAAACAAATCAGACAGGAAAACAGAAGAAAAAATAAATTGAGGAAGAAACATAGGAGAAATTGAATTTCACAACAAAAGTTGCACAAGAATATCAGTATGAAAAAAGAAAAAAAAAAAAAAAAAGAACCGCTGCAGTGGAAGGCGGGGTAGGGTGTGATCACAGAAGAAGAGAGTGAATGAAGGATTTACCAGGGAGCTGCCATGGCTCACAAGTATGAAGATCAATTTCCACTAAAGTACCTTTAAGAACTTGTTCATTAGCAATCTTTTTGTAAAGATAATGACAAACAAGTTCTTCGTCGCTCGGATAAAACCTAAAACCTGGTGGCAGTGTCTCTCCAATGTCTCTTAAGCCCATAATATTCTGTTTGAGGATTATAGGTGCCGATGAATATGTTGTCTGAAAAAAGCTCAACTCTCTCTCTCTCCTCTCTCTCTGTCTCTCTCTCTCTCTCTCTCTCTCTCTCTCTCTGTGTCTCTCTCTGTAATTTGTTAGGGAATAGAAAATATAAGATGTGTATACAAGAGAATGTATCATGCAATTATATATAAAGGTAGGTTGACAAGTACCTAAGCCAACTCGAACTTTTTACATTATTTTAATAGCTTATGCTTGTGTAGTTAGTTATTAGGTCATGTATTAATGGGAACTTTCAAGAAAAACCAAAGTCACAAGAAATCATTTTGTGGGCAATAAAGAAGTAAAATCCAAATCCTATGTTGGGATAAAACCTCCAAAATACGTCTTTTAACTATAAATCACTAAAGAAAAATGTATTTTTGTGTACATTTTCTAACCTTTTGTCTAAGTGGGGGTGGATAAATATAAACAATGAGAAACGAATAGACATATAATTTATCGAAAAAATTAAATTATCTAATCAATGCGATCTTTTACTTTCCATTCTCTTCATTCACCTACGGAGAAAATTAAGGATCAAAATTTAGCTTAACGGATAGGGTTATGAAAGGCGTAAACAAAGTAGTGAGATTATCACGGAGACTCAAATTTATTAGAACTTCGATAATTAAGACATTAAACTATTTTACGAGTAATGTGATCAACTAATTAAATTCATAGATAACTATTTGCATATTGACTCTTAGCCCCTGTTTGATAATCATTATTTCAACTCTTTTTTTTCTTTTACTCATTTTCAACCACACATTTTCACAATAAAATATTTTTTACGTAAATTCAAAACAACTTCCTATTTTTTAACCTCACATTCTCCAAAAATTTACTATTCAAAACTCATTCTTTCAAATAATAATAATAATAATAGCTGTCAAACAGGGGCTTAATA
>CAIGRN010178344.1:0-23078 GCA_903798345.1 Fraxinus anomala
AATAATAAAAATTTATTGTATTAAAAAATATATAACAATGACACAAATATCCTCCATCAATTAGTTTGGCAAATGGAAAGAAAGGGTAAATTTGACTTTGCACCATTTTGCACCAAAATGGTGCAAACTTTGGTGCCACATTTGATAGCTTTTGCACCAAAATTTGGTGCATTTTGGTGTTTTGGTGTCTCCTTTGGAGAAGCCCTTATGCCAGCCCACTGTTTTGAATTTTGTGTAATATTGGATGTGTTACTTTTCGATTTTGTTATTTTGTCTATGAATTTTCGGGAACTGCTGTGATATCAAGGTACTATGAAATGGAATTCAGAAATACTAGTAATCGGGTTTTGAAATTCTCCTAGGATTGTGCTTCTAACTAGCAATGAAGATTGATCAATGCTTAGCTACCATCCAAGTATTGTATATCCCCTGGCCTTTTCCCTTTCTTATATTTTTGTCATTCCCCTTATCGCAGTTTAAAGATTGCACATTCGACTGGCTCTACTGGCCTCAAGCTCAGCAGCCCTTTTCTCCTGATACCATTGCTTACATAAAGTCCCTGGATGCTGAGAAAGATATTCAACTTCTATATTTTAAATGCAAATAATAATAAAAATTATTATAATAATAAAAATTTATTGTATTAAAAAATATATAACAATCACACAAATATCCTCCATCAATTAGTTTGGCAAATGGAAAAAAAGGGTAAATTTGACTTTGCACCATTTTGCACCAAAATGGTGCAAACTTTGGTGCCACATTCGATAGCTTTTGCACCAAAATTTGGTGCATTTTGGTGTTTTGGTGTCTCCTTTGGAGATGCCCTTATGCCAGCCCACTATTTTGAATTTTTGTGTAATATTGGATGTGTTACTTTTCGATTTTGTTATTTTGTCTATGAATTTTCTGGAACTGCTGTGATATCAAGGTACTGTGAAATGGAATTCAGAAATACTAGTAATCGGGTTTTGAAATTCTCCTAGGATTGTGCTTCTAACTAGCAATGAAAATTGATCAATGCTTAGCTACCATCCAAGTCTTGTATATCCCCTGGCCTTTTCCGTTTCTTATATTTTTGTCATTCTCCTTATCGCAGTTTAAAGATTGCACATTCGACTGGCTCTACTGGCCTCAAGCTCAGCAGCCCTTTTCTCCTGATACCATTGCTTACATAAAGTCCCTGGATGCTGAGAAAGATATTCAACTTCTGAAGTTATACGGCTGGAACATTCCACACAAATGTGCACGTGTGTTTCGCCTTTCCACCATGCTTCTGAAGAAAGGTGCAGAGAGAGGGCTCACTCCCTTTGCAATAGGAAGCATTATGTTCCGGGAAACATTAATGAAGGAATCTGTAGTCGAGAAGATTGTTCAAGAAGCACAAGAAGCAGTGCCCCCCGGAAAAAGTGAATCAGGATTCCTTGAATCTGCATCACTTATCATGGATCGTTACCTTGATGAGTTTATCCCATAAGACTCCAAAATAACTAGTGTGAAAGTATGTAGATCATGCATATTTTGTATGGTCTGTTATAGCACGTTTGCAAGATGGACTCAACAAATACTTATCAGGGTTGTAACCTTGAGGGGTTCTCCCCCTAAGATTGCAAAGTAAATGTGTAAATCTATATGGATGCATATTTTGTGTGGACTTTTTGTAGCATGTTGTGTAAGAATGGTCGAATAGTACTGGACAATATTAATAAATAAAAAAGAAGCTAAATTCTGTGTTTGAAGAGGAGAAGATAATGGAAATGATAATTTCAATTCTTCCATTTCATTAGCTTCAGCCTTCAGATTAGAAGTTTGTGAGTGTTAACATCAACTGAGATGAGCTTTGAAACGTTACTCTCTTTGTTGGTCAGTCTCCTTTTTTCAGGTAAAAGAAAAAAGAACAGAAAATTATGAAATCATTGATATTTTTCAAATGCTTGTGATTATTTTCTTGAAATTTTATTCTTGTATTTCCAGATTGAATAATCATTTTCACTTTTAATTTCTGCGTTAAGAGTGTAATGTTTGAAATTATCATTAGAAATCAATAAAGGTAATGTGGATTTTGGAATTTAAGGTTAAAAATAGAATTTTCGAAGGTAAAATTGTATTTCACGAAAAAACTAGCTTCAAAGTGATCTTTTTATCTAGTTTGCAATTCATCCATAAAATCAGAAATAGTTAATAATCTACCGTTCATCACCAGTCTAGAATTTTTTCTTTTAAAACATTATGTTCTATTTTGTTGGTAATAGCATGTTGGGTACGGATTGGTTGGTTCAAGCATTTATTAATTATTTAAGGCCCCACTGATAGAATTACATTGAGTAGGACTAGATATAACCGAATTTTTTTATATTTAGTAAATGGAATCATCGGGTCCTAATTTAATTTTGATACCGTTTTGACTCGGTTTTGTTATGTTCGTTCTATTCGGTGGGTTCCGTACAATAATTAATTTTTTTTTATATTTACAACAATGCTACATTAATTCAACTAATGACATGTTCAATTTTAGCTCTCACAAAATAACGTAGTTCAATCTTGTGATATCTTTTGCGACTCTCTTTGTTGAGTTCTCATAGATTTGACAGTTAAAATCACAGAAAGAGGAAGATAACGAGCTCACAATAATAAATAAAGGCTTCCAATTCGATTTATCCGGATAGAATGACACTATAGTATAATAAAATATTCGGGTAAAATTTAGATCGATTAATTATTTGGACTTAGGTTTGAATTAAATGAATTACTTAGCAAATTTATTTATAAAAAAATTAAATTATTTAAATTATTTAAGATTAAAAAATTTAAGAATATTCGATTATTTGATTATTGGTCTATAATTAGGGATGTCAAAATGGCTCGTTAGTTCGAGTCGCCCATGGTCGGTCATTTTGGGGCAAAGGCTCGAACCCGAGCCGGCTCGTTATGCTGGCCGTTTTCAGCCCGGACGAGCCGAACCCATTTTAAAAAAAGTTGAAAACAACAACTGTAGCTTATAGGAAGAAAAAAAATGAAACAAGTCTACACGCTGCAGGTATCTTTGACAAGAAATAGAAAACCCGAACCGGCTCGGCTCGGGCTCGCTAAGGTTCGAACTGAAAGCTCGAGTTGAGCCTTAATTTTTTGGCCACACTTTTGCTCTGCTCGACTTGGCTCGACTCGACTCGAGTCAAAAAAAGCTCGAACATTTTTTGCTCGAGCTTCGAGTTTCGACCCATGGCTCGACTCGTTGACATGACTATCTACAATCGAGAACTGAACTAAACCTGTCGATTTTCAATTCAGACACATGTTCGGGTATTCAATTTTAAAAAAAACTGCTCAATTCAGTTCAGTTCGGTTCGGGTCCGATTCAACTCGAGAGTTTTGTCCAACCCTAGCATTAAACACAAGTCTCATTTTTTTGCACAAACTATATTGCACATCCATGTATTTTATTTAACTCAAAATTTAATAAAATATTTTTACTATTCATCCATATTTTATAAATATTTCAAATATTCTTGTTTCGACACCAATAGTCTCCACTGTAACTAAGTTGTGCCTGAGCAGGTAAAATAAAATTTTCGTGGTCAGCATGTCCATTTTGCAAGTTCACGTGGGATAATGTTTTCTTTGATAAGGAAAACTGAGTTTCCGACAAACGACAAAGTTGACACTGCCTTGTTTAGTAAGTTCAAACGAGTAGTTTAATTCACCTAAATTTCAAATGAACATTCGAATTTCAAAATTAATATTCTCATATGAGCCGTCATCTTGCAATAGCATTTTAAAAGAAGTATTGGTTAAATATAAAAGTTTGAGTTACTCCTCAAAAAAAGTTAACCATTTATTAATAATATGAAAATCAATTAAGTAAGAAAAAATGAAAAAGATAAACAAAAAGGGGAAATAGAGAAAATCCATTCATTCGTTCAACAATGTAAAAAGTCCAAATTATCATTTCAGTAAAAATTACAGTATTCAACCATTACATTCTTGTAAACACTTGATGAAACTAACCTCCAATACTGTGGTAATTCTTGGACTATCAATTAACTTTGCGAGTCACTTCAACAAATGAAAAGTGGATATCTCACAAATCTATATATGATAACACCAATCAATATTTGGTAGGCTCGACTAGACACGAGTAGAGAGTGTTAAGAAGAAAAAGAATTTAAAAGCGTGTTCGTTGCCCTGTGTAGCATTATTCAGTTCTACGTACGTATTGAATGTCATTGTTTTTAAGTTGATAACCCGGCCAAGAAAGCCACCCCCGTGGAAGGCAACCACGACGATCCATAAATAAACTGTGCCACGGTGAATTTGCTTGCCTCTGTTGCAGATTTTATAACCCGATACCCTGGCCATTTAACGCGCTGTCCCACAGCAGCACCGGGACCATAGTTCATGTACTCGCCATAGTACAATGTGTCGAGAGCAAATGTCGCGTTCCACTCGAGCCATCCATGAGGATGAACATGACCACCAATGTAAGACATCATATACACTGTTCTAGAATACATTTTCCATGGCCGGCCTAAATAGGTTGCAAAGCTTCCATTCGATGCCTGAAGATCTGGTGCTGGTAGAATTCTACAAGCGTGAATTGATATACCTGTTCAAGACAAATTCAAATAAGTAAATTCTCTCCCTTATAACAGTTTAGACGAGATAGTTCACCATAGTGTAGGAACAAATCTCGCCACCACTCATTTACAATGAATTGTGCACATGTTGATAGAAAAATGAATCGACCTACATATGTATTTGCCTTGTATCTAACAGCTTCCACTTTTCGAGCATGTTAGTTTTGTGCTTAAACGGAAGTCAAACATGCTAGTTCTAAAGTTAAATTTTTTTTTACTTACTTTCTAGAAACATAACTTTTAAGCACAACCATGATCTTGTTGGTTCAACAATACCTGTGTTCTGATTAGGGTCTTTTCTGTTCTGGGCAGTGATTGTATTCTTCTGAAGGGCCATAGGTTTTCTGGCATAAAGTGTGCAGTTTTGGAATACAACTGCAGCGTTGCCAAAGATGAAATCTACGGTCCCGTACACGTCACATTCACGATAGAATTGTCGCTGCGAATGCACGTACAGGGTGTCTTGATAAGCAATAACACTGCATCTATATATAACCGAATGATCTGCACCAACACGAAGGGCTACTGCTTGATGCTTGCTTGGTCCTGCCCAGTTCTCAAATGTCATGTCCCTTGCAATGAAACCAGCGCCAGTTGCAGCTGCGTACAAAAGAACATGAAATTTATTAATCTTTAACATTTAGAATATGACAAAAATTCAATTTATTCACTGGACAATACGATAGACACGATTACAATATCTTTTTCTTCCTTAAACATCTTGTCCAGTGTTATTTTTTTCTTTCAGCCCACCAACGAATTCTATCAAATTCCACCATATTTGTATAGAAAATTTTGAACAAGTCATAGGGAAAATTTCACCATTAGTGGACCCAACCTACTACGTTATACTAATTCAATCTCCAACAACCTTTGCACGCTAGAATTAGATAATAATAATTTAGTCTAAAGTTAAACAGTTTAAAATGAAAAAAAAAATTAATTGCAGTACCCCATGTCCTGTAGACAAAGACCTCCAACGACATATCCATGTGCCATGACTCACAAATTATATCTCCATCTATATATTCTAGCCACTCATTTATTTGGTTACATCACTATTATATATTATCGATAATTTCAATCTATTTCTTTATTTTCCAGAAATCATATGTTTGTATTATTTTTATAACCAATATATCGTACATAATAATTAGATAAGACTTTAATTTTATTCGAAACTCATCCAATTTTATTCAGAACTGATGAGTTCATCGTGTTGAATACATTGATCAACATACATGCAATTGTGTAGAGACGTAAATATGCCACGTCGTGTTACACTATATAAAGAATCTAGGAAATGAATAATATCGAGATGGATGAGGAAGTATTCTTTGATTTTTATTCAGATGAATGTCATTTGCATTATGTTATCAGGCAAATCCCCCTCTCCACCCTTCATATGATGTCACGTGAATGTTTAATACTTGTGAATCGTTTGAAATACATGGACAAAAATTGATTTGATTGTTTATAAATAAATATAAGCCAAACATATGCTAAATTTCTTATACATGCCATACGGCCGCTAAAATGGTAAATTCTCTTGCCTACAAAAAGGTTAATTATTTTAAAAATAATTTATATTTTACTTAAAAAACAAGTAACTTGATTATTTATAATAATAAATAGATAAGCAAGGGAATTTTCAGACAGACTTAAAAGTCTGCATGAGACTCCCACGTGCACATTCTACTGCATAATTTCCCAAAGTACTCACATAAAACTGAAAGTGAAAAAGGTTAAAAAAAGGAAAAGCAAGGGAATTTTTACCGAAAGACGCGGTGTGAAATGTCGTCACGTTATCCTGCACACTTTTTCCTCCTGAAATGACTGTTCTGCCCTTACCGTCCCCAATAAACATCAAATTTGTCTTCTTTCTACCCACCTTTAAATTTTTCTCTTCGTACCTGCATAAATCAGAAAATTATTTGGTATTAATCTTAGCTTACACTCATATGTGTCTTTTCATTAATTACTTTCATTCGACCAAACGTATGATGTGAAGCATCATTCTAGTCAACGACAAACTACTTCATCAAGAGATTTTAATAGCGAGTTGGTCTCAATCTTTTAACAAGAAATTATAATTATAATTATTAAATTTCTGTTGGGTCCAATCTGGTCAAACTTTATTTTTGAGGTGTATTTTTGCAATTAAATAGTACATATTAAAAAAATATTTTTCAAGAAAGGTTCACGAAAAGAATAATTAATGTCTCATGATTGATGAAATGATGTCAACGGCCCAATATCTACGAAGATGGAAAACGAAATAATTCATCGACACGTAGTTAAGAAAACAGAGTGACAGGGACAGAAAAGTCAATTTTATTATTGAAAAAAAGGAGGGAATAAAAGGCGTATCGAATAAAGTAAGCTTTTTCCACTTTTTTTTATCTTAAAAATTTAAGTAAAAAGTAAATATTTAAAATAAGATTTTTCCTAATCTTTTTACCTAAATATGTAAATTTGGAGACTTGTTTAGAATAGTGTACTTACTTTCCGGCCCTCACGTAGATTATAGTGCGGCGATTGCTGTGTTCAGGCGCCTTCTTAATCGCCTCGGTAATCGTTTTGTACGTACCGTTGCCGTCTTTTGACACGATTATATCAGCTTGAATCGCCGATACCGGCGTGTCCAGTAGAATTCGATCCCTCCTAGATAACCATTTCGGGAACTGTTTGTGTTTTGCCGACAATTTGTGTCTATTATCGGAATTCAGCAGTCGCCGCCGTTTGTTCTGAATTGGGATGCCGGAGAAATCATCACCGCCTGCCGCGGCGTAAATCGCCAGAGAATTGCTCACCAATTCGGACAAATCCTTCAATCTGTCCCCCATTTGGTTTTTTACATACCCGTTTAAATCCTCGAACCCCTCGGAGCAGGTGTCTTGATTCGTCAAGGAGGCGGAGAGCCACGTCATGACGTCCTGGGTAGAGCCGACGGAGCTGCCGTCAGGGGCAACAGAGATTAGGGAGCGAGATAGAAGCTCCACCGAGTCATCTAGAAGCTCGAGACAATCGTCGTACGCGGACCGGACCCTCATGTCCATTTCGAGATTATTGATCTCCGACGCTATGTATAGTGCCCTGCCAAAATGCTGTAAGGTCATGTTGACGGAAATGTGAACGAGGTCCTTGTCGGAGGCGGAGAGGGCGCCGGGGAAGTTCATGAGTGAGTTGACACAGAGAGCGGGATAGCGAGTCCGGCTGCAGGTCCTGGCTATGGCTTGGGTCGGGTGCATTGACCCGGAATTTGCTCGGGTTCGGAGCCCCATTACAAGTGCAGCAGAAACTGCAGACGCTACTATGAGAGTGGCTGCAATGAATAACAGGAATTTGAGCTTGGATTTTTTGGGATTCGAAGTGGTTTCATTTTCTATTTGGGTTGTTCTTGATGAAGACTTAGGCTCGGTTCCGAGCCTGCCGTAGCCCATTCTATTAAGCTAGAGAGAGAGAGAGGAGTTGGAGTTTGTCAAGCTATGGGGACTAGGGGAGTGAATTTTATGCTGGTTGAGTGGGGGTTTTGCTCTTCCTCTTATACAAAAGAATAATATTACATAGCGTTATAGTACCAATTTAAATGATCACATTTGAAGGGGTTTCTTTGAACCCCATTTTTCACGTAGAATCCATTTTGGAGTAGTAGATTGATAAAGAAAGCGTAGTTAAAAAATAAGAAAATTTTTTGAATTTACGTGTAATATTATTCCATTGAAAAATGTATAATTGAAAAGAAGATAGAGAAAGATATATTTTTAAAAAAATGAAAATTGAACAAGCTCTTAATTAAATGATTCATGTGATATTGTATTTAATTCAATAACATTATTTTATACAAAAAGGTGAATATAAGTGTAGGTAGGCTAAGATCATAGCTTGCTAAGTAAGTTTACACGTTTCAGTGTATCACTTCATTGGATCATTCCCACTAGCAAAGTCAAGCAATGTATCACTTGTTCCAATTGTTTGTCAACTCGTCATAATAATGAATGAAAAATGTAATTTCAATTAAATATAATATGTCGCCAGCCAGGCAAGGTACAAGCTCGTGAAATAATTTGAGCCAAACTTTGACTGAGCAACTCAAGCCGTCTCATTTACGCTCCTACTACTCCTGATATATTTTTCTTGCTAAAAAACTCAAAAGGGAATTGTTTCGGGACATTTTGAGTATGATTTGAGTTAGAGGCGATCCCAGGTGTGCAAGTTGAGTGATCGCACAAAATTTCATTATTGTAGAGGCACCAAAAAATATTTGATTATATATATATATATATTTATATATATCCTAGGTGTGCAAGTTGAGCGATCGCACAAAATTTCATTATTGTAGAGGCACCAAAAAATATTTGAAAATATATTGTGATTGTCTTGACATTGTTCACATGTAAATTTTTGCAATCTTGATGGCAAAAATTTATTTCAAGAGTTAAAAATTTTACAAAATCTTTTACCAAAAGAAACCAACTTTTGACGTATATTGGATCACTTTTCAAATACATTTATTGCTTCTAGAGTGTTACTGACAATAAATGTTATGTAGTATTTTCGAAAGAAATTTTTTTAAATTGAAGTTATTAAAATTTTATTTACAATCAACCATGTTACAATAATGATTGAATGACCTAACTTTGATATCTATTGAACAAGATTTACTAGAACATATTTATTATGAAAGTTTAATTAGTAAGTTTGCTTCTAAAATGTGAGAATAAATATTTACACATGATTTGTTGCATTTCAAACTTTTTACGTGGTATTTGATGTTTTCTAATTTCAAGGTTTGTTTATATGAAACTGCACAAAGAGTTTAGTGACATTGATAATTCTTTATTGATGACATATAGATTTTGATGCTTTGAAACTGCACTTAATATCGTTAAATTCCTTAAATATCATAATTTTACTATGATATAATATTATTGACGTATATTTTTTTAATTTCATAAATGGAATACCATTTTAAAATGTCGCACAAGACATCCAAAATTTCATGGTCGGCCATGATTTGAATTTTGGCTTTGGTCCCAAAAGTTTGTCCACACAAACAATTTGAGCCTGTATTTAAAATTCTTAAAACGCCATTTTTTTCACCCAATTGTTTAAGCGTTTCTTCTCGACTCCAGAGTTGGATTAAAAAAAATATAAAATAAAAATACTACAGTTTGTTAAACAACATAAAACTTTATCAAAAGGCGGTGGATAATTACCCGTGGAAAGGGGATTGGAGCTGGATTAGCTGTCTGCATTCATTTTTCAGTTAATTTCTTAACTTCTCCCTACATTTCTGTCTGTATTCAAGAAAAAGGACACGGCAAATCTTCAAGACAGAATTTATATTGATTAGAAAATCCTAATGCAATTGAGTGCTTCATAGATTCTGACTAAGATCCTGGTGGGGATTAAAATTAATTTTTTAATAAATTTCGTTAAAAGTTAATGAAATATATAGTCGAAAAGTTATGGAATTCATGAAATATGTTGTTAAAATTAATTGTCTACTTTGACTTAATTAAAATTTAAATTTTAATCGGGGCCGAATAGAGGTTAAATATTGGTTATCTTCTTAATGGGGTAGTTAAGGAGTAGGACCAACCAAAAAGTTTAATTATGACAATTTGCTTAGTTATGACATAATAAGCTGGTTGAATAGAAAATCTCAAAATCAATTATTCAAAAAAGACCTCGCGAAAAAAGGTAAAGGTAAAAGGTTAATAGTTAAATATATCTATGAGAGTCTAACTTATGCCTGACGCCAAAAAAGAAACTAAATAAAATGGAAATATTCCATGTGAACCTTTTGGTTTTGGAGTAATCTGATCGATTTTGGTGCGGGCCTACCAATTTTAGAGCCAGTTTAACAGCTTCATTGGTATTAAGGGATGGGCAAAAAACTCGATAAAATCAATCAAACCAAATCGATTCGGTTTGAACAAAAAGAATAAATAAATCAATTTGATTCGATTAATTTTAACAATTAAAAAGTCAGGGCGGGTTGATTGCCGGTTTAAGCAACTAACCTATCACTTAATCGATCCAACTTCTTAATATTTTATTTTTATTTTCATTTTGAAATTCATATTTTTAAACTTAGAAAATAAAATAACACAAACACAAATATAACTCTTTCATAACTGATTTGTTTACAGTCTACGCTTCTTCTATCAAAATTCCAAATTTAAAATAATAAGAATAATAATTGTTTGTTATAAACTCCAAATTCAAATCATAGCCTTACTTTTCATTTTTGTGTAATTGTTTGTTGGTAACTATCGAATGTACATGATGATTTTGGGAAAACCAACTCTTGACCATTTACACTATATATAGGCAAGCAAATGTTTAACTCAAAATAGGTAGGCAAATTTTTTTAACTCGGACCAATGTCCAAATTTAGTTCAGTTTCAACAGTTGAATTGAATCGGTTTGAATTAGAATTTACCTAAATTGACCAAGTCGATTTCAATTTTGAATTGGACTCAAAATCAATCCAACCAGAACCATGCACAGGCCTTGATATATAAGGAAAATAGGTTTTTTGTTTTTATTCAGATGACTAAACAAAATAAATATGCGAGATATTGGTGTGTTATGATGTTACCCATCCACTCTTACCATTGTTTTATAAAGTACCATTTGTCATTGCGTGTGCTATTTTGTAATATATGTTTAATAGATTTCTATAGCAGAATTTAGATTTTGATCATTTCACTGTATAATTCTATTCAAAAATGTGCACTAAACGTTCAATTCGTTTTTTCATGGAAGTATATATTTTATAAGTATTTGTGACTTTAATTATGATTAGCACTAGTGTTCTATAATTTTTCCACAAACAGATAAATTAAAATGTTTTATATAGAATAGCGTTATAAACTAGAGAGAAAAAGAGAGAACAAATGAGAAAAGCCAAAAAACCTGTTTGTTTTATTGAGAATCAAAACTCCATATTTATAGGGAATAATCAGGGATACAATCGTAATAATTTTTAAAGCTGCATGGTACAATTGTCATTCACCAATAAATACATTATTCACAACACTATCCATTGAATGACGCATTACAAAATATCTATTTCATTAAAATTTTATCGAGAAAACCCATGTTGAGGTTATTCCACATCGGTTGTGGAAGGGGGGCGGTGGTCAGTTTATAAGCGTGAAGGAAAGCCTCGCCTCTTGAGTTAGCTTTTGAGATCCCAAGACCACCCAACACTGTTATCAGAGCTCAGGTTATTAACAAGTCTCGGCACAATAGTCCACGGGAGATGCAGGTTTGCTCCTACCTAGGGCCCGATGTGTGAGGAGGAAATTGTTGATATTATCCCACATCGATTGTGCAATGGGCTGAAGGCAGTTTATAAATGCGAGGGAAATCCTCACCTCTTGAACTAGTTTTTGGTGTTGAGAAGCCTAAAATCACCCAACAACCCAGTGGTACAAAACTTAAGCAAAGGAAAAAGAATACAACTGCCCCCATTATTTCAATTCTTGTATAAGATCATCATTGTCTTGTACGTCAATGTCTTCAAATGACACTGTCTTCATGCGAGTATTTATCAACATTTGATGACTGTAATAGCATGATGATCTGGAAAATAACTCTTGTAGGTCTCTTCAGAAGTCTCATATATTAGCGTATTATTTTGAGAGTAAATGTATTGTATGTTGTGGACATTCATTACACAAATAATATGAGTCGTTCAAACCTTATAAAGAAAATTCCTATGGGAGGAGTTTAACAAGTAATGGAGTTAAAATCATTTATACATATCGACTAACACTTATTAAAAAGTTGAGATTTATGATCACTAATATTAACAAGACGCACTGTCTTAATTGTATAATTTGAAAATTATGCTCATAATTTGAACAGTAATTTTGCAAACTTCAAATTGTGAACACATGCAGTTATCTAGTATTCATACCAAATCTATTAGATACAAATAATATCTAGATGATCAATGTAGATAATGATTAGGCCCTATTTATCACCCTAATTAATTTTCGAAAATATAGGGAATTCAGTCCCTATTTTATTAGTAATGGTTAATGAAAAAATTTCATGAAAGATAACGAACATCATATATGATTTCACTTGATCAAAAAAACTTCTAGATCTTTATTGAATTTCCATTTGAATTTTTAATTTCGCATTATTATTGATTTAGTGATGATCTAATTGATCATGTCAAACAATAAAGTCAAATTGAACTTTTGATTCAATATAAGATATAATTCAAAAGATATAATTCAATTATTTGATTTCCAAAAATATGATTAAACATTATATAATCATACATAATCCAAGTAGTCAAACCAACCAATGTTCTCATGACATTAGTTATATGTTTTCCTACTAAGATAAACTTGAATTCAAAATGATATATTATTCGAAATATGTGCTACTTCGAGAATACATTTTATTTTATTATTGCACCTTCAAAAGTAATATATCAATATTTTTTGAAATAATATTGACAATTATAATTCAAGCTTTTCAGGAGTAATCCAATATTATTATAATAAATTATACAAGAATTTACTTTTGAAGAGTAAAAATATAATTTATGTTAGATTTTCTATTATTATGCTATTTGAGAGCAATTAAAATCTAACTAGAATATTAATGAGACTTATAATGTGCTACTTTGATAGCACGTTATATTTTATTATTACTTCTTTAAAAGTAATATGTCAATATTTTTCTGTAATATTTAAAATTTATAATCCATGCTCTTCAAGAGTAAATATTATTTCATAGGAATATTAATTATAATGTTGTACTACTTTAGGAGTAACAATATGATTGATTATCAATTTAAAACTTATGAAAGAAAATATTAATTACCATACATACATGATATAATATAAAATTTAATTACCAAAAAGATAAGATGTGAATTTATATTAAAAATTAGTTACCAAAAAAAAATTCATATACAGACGAATTGATGTTAAAGTCATGCATTAAATATTTTTAGAGGAATTGGATACATTAAATATAGTTATCTTATGATATTAACTTTATACGGACGAATTAAAAAATAATTGCATTATTAAAATAATGCAATTCTACAGACGAATTCATATACAGACGTGCATTATTAAAATCATTCATACTAATAACCACAAAAAAAAAAAAAAAAATTGCAGCAAATTCGTTTTGGTGCATATGTATATATATAAAAAAAATTCACATATAACCAAATTAATTTTGGTACACGCAACAGATGAAAATATTTATAAAAAGTTTTACCTTGTAACAAATTTTCTTTAATTTTAAGATAATCGTATTGATAACGTGTTATAAACTAGAGAGAACAAAGAAGAAAAATTAATAAACTTTTGTATTTTATTGAAAACCAAAATCTCATATTTATATAGAAGGATTAAAGATACAATGATAATAATTTTTTGGGTTGTAGGGGTACAATTGTCATTCACTAATAAATTTACCTTTTACAACAAATAGATAGATTTTTAGATTTTGCAAAAAATGGAAATGATACTTGAATTAAACTAAAATATAAATACAAGAAGTAAAGTGTGCAAGATAATATTTCTTTAGAGGAAATTACGTAAAGAAAACTAAGTCCCTGTTTGGTGGAGGTTAAAATTAAATTTTTAGTAAATTTTAATAAAAATTGATGAAATATGTCGTTAAAAAGTTGTGAATTCCATGAAATATGTGGTTAAAATTAATTGTTGACTTAACTTAGAATAAAATTTAGATTTTAATTCCTATATAAAAAAAAGTTAAATTTAGCTTCTATTTGGTAGATATTAAAATCAGGTTTGTGGATTTTGATATTAAAAATTGATGAAATGTGTGATTGAAAAGTTTTGGGATTCATAAAATACGTTATTAAAATTAATTGTTGACTTTAATTTAAAATTTTAATTGAATTTTAATCTAAACCAAATGGCATGTTGGTCTTAATTTAAAGTTAAGAGACATATTTTCAGATAAGTGATGAATATCTTTATTAGAAAAGGTCATCTTCCTTTTAAAACCAATTAAATCAATCCAACTCGATCTCAAATTAATGAAAATATAAACATCGAAATTTGTTAAAATTTTATCAACTTCAAACCGATTAAATTTCAGTTTTAACCGTACATTTTATAGGACACACGAGTTTTATCAACTTTTTAATCAAATATTACATCATTTTTATTAAAATCAGCTAAAATTTTATGAAAGTTTTGTGAAATAACCTAAATCAACATGTCTAATGGTTGTGGTAGCCACCAAGGAAGCTTTGTGCCAATGGAGAGACCCGAGTGGGAGAAGGGATCGGAAGGGATGGGTAATACAATCAAGGAGAAGAATTGCAAGAAGATGTGCATAGACACGGAGCATCACTTGAACATGAGGGCAAGTCTATTTCGTATGGAAATTTTCGAAGTAAAACCCAAATAAATAATACTTGGAGTAGATTCTCATGTCTGATCATGGATGATATAGAGCTTGACCATGCATTTCCTATCACATGTGGTGGTGTATGGATGGAAGGGCAAGAAAGTTAATCCGTTTTATAGTAAAGGTTGATTAAAAAAAGGCATTGGGAGTAACAAGTGAAAAAGAAGATGGCATGAGAAGAATTATTACAATAGACTCTAATTAAAAATATTATCGAGTCCTATGACATGAATCTCAATAATCGTAAGTACATCAACATATATAGTTATAATCGTATGTATAAGATTCTATGGATAGTGGATGACCGCTTTAAAAAAATCATTAAAAAAAGCGATAAAATAATGAAAAATAATTTATTTTTTTATTTTGTTAAAAAACTTAATTTTATAGAAAGTGTCTTGAATATTTTTTTAATGGTAAAATTGGTTTTATTGATTGCACTGGACGCTACAATACCCACCGAAAAAGCTTTACCACATTGAGTTGAAGCGGTTATGCCACTAGGGTGGGAGGGAGGATGAAGGGATCAAAGGAGGATGGTAGGGCGGGAGACCTCGATTCGTTGATAATAAGATCGTGCGAAAGAATTTACGAAGAGAGTTACGCTAAATTAATGGCTAAAAATGAAATGATTATGGAGGCAACAATTGCATAAGGATTTCTTATCCGGACAATAAATGAGCACATGTATATTTGTATGGAGGTGGGGAACATAAAATCTCGACAGCCCTAAGCCCCTATCACATGGTTTTGCATATGGGTTTAAATTTTATCATAATTCAGAAATGATTTAAGAAATGTTTGAGGCAACTTCTTAAATGAGAAATAGAAAAAAAAAATTATGATGAATTCAAAGTTAATATATGGATTTTACAAGAGAAGTGTTTCTAGGTTTTATTTGCCAATGAATTGGATTCGATTATTCCTACTTCTACATGACTATGACGGTAGGATCAAAGTGCGAAAAGAGGCCACTTGCTTACTCTCTTTTACTCCTATCGTTGGGAACCTAATCACTTGAGACGTCATAAGACTACGTTTGATTATGATTCAAAACTGCTTTTTTAGAACAGTAGTCGGGTCTTACTTTTTAAAAAATAAGTATTGTTCAAATCAATCATGTTACGTGTACATCTTATTTTACATTGTGTCACGTGTCGACACATGATTGGATAATTTAAAAAACACACTTTCATGTCTAACACTTTTTGAATTCCTATACAATATCAAAAAAGATGTACACTATGGGATGTATACTTAAACATAATTCGTGTTCAAATTCCATCGTGAAGTTATCACATGGCAATGGGCATCACAAGGGCCAATTGCTATTTGTCCACATGTTCAACTTGTGACTTTCAAGATTAATTCATCAAAGTCATAAATCTCCACAAAAAGAATCAACATCAAAATTCCAACACAAACAAAGACTTGTCGTCGAAGATTCCACTTCATGTGCCCTTGTTCATCTTCCTTCAGCACATTAATATGGACCCTAATAATGCACATGAGAGGACAATAGATAAAATTTTAGGGCAATATTTGCATACAAAGAAATTTTCTAGATAAATTCGTAGAGCAATGTAAGAAAAACTCTTATATTACAGTTAAAATGAGTAACTTATTTATTTTTACGTTCTTCAATGTGGAACCTTATTACTTTATTTTAATTGTGCACGATTGAATATGATTTTTTGCAGGGAAAGAGTATTTATTAAAATTCAATTTGAAGATACCTATATTTTAAATGAATTTGTTAAAATATTAGTTGGAATAATGGAAATTATATAAAATTTAAAATTTATTAAAATCGGAGTTATAGAAGACCTCCTTTATTCTTTGTTTAGAAGCAAATACTTTAAGCTATATGATGAGAGTACGAGAAATCAAAAGGGATGAGATCAAAAAGTAAAAGAGACTTTTAAAGGGACATCAATAGGATTAGATTCCGAGTGTCATGTAATTGAATTTGAAAAAGGCACATGCTACTCTTTTTTTCCCCTTCTTCTTCCGAGTAATTTAACATACTGAAAATTAGATCATATTTTATCTTGAACGATCATTGTCTCCAATGTCGATAAAAGTAGAATGAGTGAAGTCGGTCACTTTTCCTTTTAGATGGCGTTCTCTTTAAAAACCTTGCAACAACTTCAACTATGAAGGTTTAGTGTGGATTAGTGACTTTAATATTCCTATTTTTTTAATTTAATTTTATTGCAATCTAGTCTGTCATTGATAAGTGTGTGTTTTTGCACACTTATTTAGAGCGTGTTTAAGCCTTATTTTTATTGAAGAATGTATTTTTTAATAGTAAATTAATGGAGAATGTGTGGTTAAAAAATAAGGAAAATGAGATTAAAAGTGTGTAAAATTGTGAAGTTGGGGATCAAAATGCACAAGTCAAACAGTTGAAGGACCTTGAGGTACATTTTATGAATGGCATAATCGAAAGAAAAGTCAAATTTTGAGGGTCAAATTGTATGATATCATAGTTGAGGGACATGATGTGAAAATTGTTAGAGGAAGTGCTTGTGCAAAAAAAAAAAATGAAAATGAAAACAAAACAAAAAAGGAAAAAAGAATGCAACATGGGCAGAAATTTGGTGCCTAGGCCACCTTTACAGCTTCTAGGCGCCACTTCAATGCTAAAAGTGGGCACCAGCTGGGGTGAGTCTTCTTCCTTCTTTTCATTTCATTTCCTTTCATTTTCTTTTCGTTACCTTTTCACTTTCTTGATATTTTGGGGGTAAAACTTAGAGCACAAGGATGAGCAATCAAAGGATTTGGTGAAGTATTGGGAAAATTAAGAGCAAGCAATTTTCATTTTCTAAAATCCAGCAAAAAGAGGATTTATTCGGTGTTCTAAAAATCTCGCTTAGACGATGCCTAGACTTAAAGTCTGGGCAAAAAACATCGCATCATGCTTAAACCTTTTTTTATCAATTTTTAAATGATTGAATTTTTTCCTTCATCTCTTTCGTCTTCCCTAGGTGAGGTTATTAATTTTTTATATTTGACTTTAATTTATTAATTTTCTATTTTTAAAAAAAAAAAATTTGAAAATTTTGTAATTACTCGTTATTTTGTTGAAAATTTCAAAAGCATGTATGAAAATTTATTAAGTATGACTTGTCTAACTGAAAATTGAAACTATGAAAAATAGTCAAATTTTTGAATTTTGAAAACTTGAAAATTATACAATTGACTAATTGTAAAAATTAAGTAATTGTATTATTTTAATTATTAAATAATTTTTTAAATGATTAAAATTTTAAATAATAAATCGTTTTTTTATGCCTAAGCCTCGCCGTACTCGCGTAAGCTTGTAAAGATTGAAAATTCACATCTACACTTAGCCACGCTTTACGTTTTTTAGAATATCGATTTTATCTACAACATTGTATTTTCTCCATTGTTTTACCATACTTGTAATGTACTGTTATAAATATTCTCATTTTTATTATTTGTATAATATGTGCTAAATATTTGTGTAGGGATTTATGGTTGGAGTTTAACCTAATTTTATTAATTTCAATGTTTGTTATTTAATATTAAAATTACTTATATTCATACGTTTTTACTATTCTTATTATTGCATTCTCATTTATATGCTCAATAGATGATTGTGTTTAGTGATTTGTAAATCGTTTGAGAGAAGATTATGTATTTTTAGACCAATGACAAAAATCTTAGTTTTTGTTGGGGATTAAGATATACGATTAACCTTAGGTGACCCATTGAGCTATTTTCACAAAAATTTAATGTGGTTGTTTGAGTTTAATTAATATAGAAATATAGTATGTTAAAACAATTAATTATTGTTAATTTCGCTCGAGAGAGTTCATAAAATTAAATTGAAAAATCGGGTCTAACATCGTAAATAAGGAATTTGTTAATTGGTTTGTGGAAAAATTAATTAGGCATCGATTAAGCGAAACTACGAATCTCAACTACGTTTTCCTTCAAAATTCGCAAGTGTTTATGTTTTCTTATTTTGTAAATTTTTAGTCATTTTACTTATTTTCAAAATCAAAATCTTAGAGTGTGTTTGAGCCACATTATTTTGGAAGAATATAGGGTTAATACCCTAAATAGTCACTAAATTTTGTCAAAAGTTTCCAAGAGGTCACCGAATTTCAAAACTTCCCTAAATAGTCACTGAACTTTGTAAAAAGTTCTTAGGGGGTCACTAAACTTTAAAACTTCCCTAAATAGTTATCGAACATTGTCAAAACTTCTCTAGATAGTTACTCAACTTTGATGTTAGAATCATTGATTGATGGGTTAATATCTAAATAGTCACCGAACTTTGTCAAAAGTTTCCAAGAGGTCACCAAATTTCAAAACTTCCCTAAATAGTCACTGAACTTTGTAAAAAGTTCCTAGGGGGTCACTGAACTTTAAAACTTCCCTAAATAGTCATCGAACTTTGCTAAAACTTCCTTAGATAGTCACTCAACTTTACAAAAAATTCCTAAGTGGTCACTAAACAATTGATATATGTGGTCTCAATTTACAAAGTTTAGTGACCTCTTGAAAAATTTGGCAAAGTTCGGTGACTATTTAGAGAAGTTTTAAAGTTCGGTGACCCCTTAGAAATTTTTTACAAAATTCAGTGACTATTTAGGGAAATTTTGAAATTCGGTGACCTCTTGGAAACTTTTGGCAAAGTTCGGGAACTATTCAGGGTATTAACTCAAGAATGTATTTTGGAATAGTAGATTGATGGAGAATGTGTGGTTGAAAAAGAAGGGTAATTATTGATATGATTAAAATTATTATTTTATTGAAAAATGTGTGATTGAAAATGAATAGAAGAATGATAATTAAAATTTTAATATGACTCAAATAGAGACTTAATTGTGTTTGTTTTCATTATTAGAATTAAATTAATTAAAATTGTGTAATTCAAAGTAAATATTTCTCGAGGGAACGAAAACTCAAACTCAAAAAGTCTACTTTAATGTTTACATACAATCTGAACACTTGCAGTTTGCACTTCACAACAAATATGCATATTCAAATCTCAAATTTTGCAAGGAACCCTTAATATATTGTTGGAGTAGCAAGTTAGTCGTTAAAATTTCTTTATAATTTCTCATTTATTGATAACAGTTTTCATTTAAATCTCTATTAATATGTTAATGCGACACTCACGGAAATACACATCCTTTCAAAAATCTAAGAGTCAATGATCTAGCTTCGTAAGATCAAACATTTAACATCAGCATGACAGTTGAACAATGATCTAGACAATTTCCATCGTTTAAGACTTTCACCACTATAATAAAATGTTAGAGAGCAACTTGATCTCTTTCGAAGATTGAAGATCAACATGCTATTCGGCCATTGGTGCAATTTTCCATACCACATTATGTTGGAATTTTGACTTGATATTATTCAATAGAATAAAAATTGTATTTGTCAATCCCACATAGAATAGGTATTTTAGTTTCCTAACTGTAATGGAGTATTTAGAATCACACGTTGAATACAAATTAAAATTCCCTACATTTGTGTTACCATAAAATAGATGGGTTCCCTTAATATTTTATTTATCTCAAGTTTAAGATAGTCATGAACTATCATAGGGTGAGATTTTTGAAAATTCTTTGGTATCTCACTCGATCCAGTTTGTGACATGGACAATCTGGATACCTCTACGAAATTATTCAAAAGGTAGAGCAGATTCGATTAATTGTTCAAAAACAGTACATTGGGATATTAGTTGCGTCACTAATAATGTCTCATTTTCTCATGAGAGGCAATAATTTGGGAAGAATATATTCATCCTTGTGATATGTGTTTTTAGCCAAAAAGTTATCATGACAGAAGATATGTTATTGTCAGCGAGTCCATAAGTTAGAGTTCATGCCTGTTGGAATTTATGTTGATGACTCATGAACTTCTAGGAAAGCCTAACAAGAGGGTTGCACCATAGATACATTATTCAATTTGGTGGAGACACGAAAAAAAAAATCATATTTGGAGATCATGGAACAATTCAGAGTGAAGGTGAAAATTGTTGAGATTTTGACTTGATATTGTCCAATTAAAGTAGAATTATTTTTGTCTATTCCATGTAGAATAGGAATTTTAGTTTTCTAGTTGTATTGGATACTTTAGAATCCCACATCGTGTCACCTTAAAACAGTCAATTAGGGTAAAAAATAACTCTCAAGCAGGCCCTTACTATTTTATTTATTCCAAGTTTAAGATGATCATGGGATGAGAATTGAGGATCCTTGTAATTTCACTCAGTCCGAATTTGAGTTGTGTCCGGGGGTTTGGGAAGTGTGGTATATTCTAAATAATTGTACAGATTTTTAATATAGTGGAATATTTCTCTTTTTGAGTCGAATTCGAAAATTTCCATTTAAATCTTTTGTGTTATTATTTTCTTCATAACAACAAAACCCTGCAATGCTTTTCAATTGGCTTAATCGCACAAAACGTCCATGTGCTTCAAACTTTGCATTTTTACCTCTATTTCAACGTTTCATTGCTGAAAACGTCATTTTCACTTATTTTTAACGTAAAATGACCAATATACCCTCATATATAAATAAAATAAAAAATAAAATAGAAGAAAAATAAAGAATAAATTGCAATNTGCTTTTCAATTGGCTTAATCGCACAAAACGTCCATGTGCTTCAAACTTTGCATTTTTACCTCTATTTCAACGTTTCATTGCTGAAAACGTCATTTTCACTTATTTTTAACGTAAAATGACCAATATACCCTCATATATAAATAAAACAAAAAATAAAATAGAAGAAAAATAAAGAATAAATTGCAATCTTACTTCTAAACTTTTTAAAAAATGCAAATGATTCCAAAATTTATGAAAATATTAAAAATAACAAAAAATTATTTCTCTCTTCTCCTCCGCCTCCACCACCCCCGCCGCCGCCAAAACCATCGGAATTTCACCCCTCTGCAATTGAACTCTCATTGCGCTCCTACAGATGTGTTCATAACATCAAACAAAGTTGAAAATCAGAATCTATAGCCATTTTATTCAACAACGAATTCGTTCACTTCAAACTCATTTTTCGGTGTCCGCGTTAAGACCCACGATCGCGGTACACCTCCCCTAGCATCGCCTACTCAAGGCGTACCTAATGCACCTATGGGTCATCGTCAATTTTGCGCATAAATGGAAGAACCACACTTGACAGTGCACATGCGTTAAAAATCGATCTGATCCCCTTTCAATTGGCATTCCTTNTTCAACAACGAATTCGTTCACTTCAAACTCATTTTTCGGTGTCCGCGTTAAGACCCACGATCGCGGTACACCTCCCCTAGCATCGCCTACTCAAGGCGTACCTAATGCACCTATGGGTCATCGTCAATTTTGCGCATAAATGGAAGAACCACACTTGACAGTGCACATGCGTTAAAAATCGATCTGATCCCCTTTCAATTGGCATTCCTTCACAACTCCAATCTACAAATTGCATCAACCAGCATGTAATTAAAGGAAAAACGACCATGTGTAAAGATTTAGTTGCTTCAATTCATCAGCCAAATGAAATAATTTTGGATTGACATAACGAACAGTTCGTTCGCGCAAAAGGGAAATTCTTCCATCCATTTGTGACTCAATTGTGTCCCAACATACTAATCAACTTGGGAAAACTCAAACTCAAGCTCAAACAACATTGAGTAATTGTTCAATTGCAAAAATTACAGCCCTCGTTTGCCAAATTTTGGAGTCAAATGTTGTTCCTCGCACACCACGAAGAGAAGAGAGAAAAAGTTGGAGCCAAATTTTGGAGTCAATTGTTTTTGGAGTCAAAATAAAGGGGTGAGAATCCAATGGCTTTGGAGGAGGCGGAGAGAGGTGGAGGAGAAGAGAGAAATAGTTTTTTGTTATTTTTAATATTTTTATAAATTTTGGAATTATTTGTATTTTTTAAAAAGTTTAGGAGTAAGATTGCAATTTATTCTTTATTTTTCTTTTATTTTTTTTATTTATATATGAGGGTATATTGGTTATTTTA
>CAIGRN010178352.1:0-35603 GCA_903798345.1 Fraxinus anomala
GTTTTACCTTCTTCCTCCTTGGTTTGGCTATCCTCGGTAACTCCTCCATCAACAACATCCATGGCGCCGAAAGCTTCACAAACTTCACTAAAAATTCAACTTCAGCGGAATCAGCACGAGCGATCACGCCACCTCAACGGGTGCTGGCTCCACCACTGAACACGTGGTTCTTTAAGCAAGTCTTTTAGCTTAAAGCTTCTTTTATCGACTCAGTTGTAGCAATCTACTCAAATTTGGTGGTGGATGATGCAACAATGTGTTAGAGACTTCCAAGAAATGTAACATTTGCCCTAACTAAACACATAAGAAGAAGTAGACTTTCTATTATTTTATATCCTTGCATAAAATCTTTCAACTTCACACCCTTGGTACTAATCTCAAACATTACAACTGCATTACTTGTTCCTCTCAAGTATCTAAGTAACCATCTCAAGGCCTCAAATGATTAGGGCTAGAGTTTGACATAAACCTAATAGAGTACTCACAGCAAAAACTAGGTAAGGCCTAGTGCACACCACCATATGCATAATGGAACAGATATCATTTGAATATGGTATCTTACTTGTATGCTCAACTTTCTCATCTTTAGCATGGGATTAATCTTTAGAGAAAATAAAATAATTTGCTGAAGGCAATGTAACAGAGTTATATTATTGCATGCCAAATTTATTTAACAATCTTAACACACGAGGAGTTTGATGCAAACACAACATAGGACATCTCTTCGAATCTTCAAACCCAGAATTCTCTTTGCTTTTCCTAATTTTTTTCATGTCAAATTCATTATTTAAAATTGTTTTATCTTATTTATCAACTTCATAGAAGAGCTAATCAAGGTATATTATCAACATACAATAATAAGAACATACAGTCATTAAAAGGATTTTTGTGAAAAAAAAGGGTTTTACAAAATACTTCTTTCACAAAATAGCAAATGTTAAAAAAGTTTGTAGATCCTTTTGCAAAATAAATGGGAATGAAAGAAGTACGTGATCTTCTCAAAAGTAGTCTTAAGGCTTGAACTAGATGTATAGCCCCTGTTTGGTGCACATTTTCAATTCAAGAATGCATTTTTTTATGCGATGAGGAATATGTGATTGAAAAAGAAGGAAAAATTATTGATATGATGGAAAAAATTATTTTATTAAAGAATGTATGGTTGAAAATGAGTTGAATAATGAGAATAAAAAATATAATGTGGCTCAAACAGAGGCATATCTCTAAATGCTTGTTCTCTATCCGACAACCACTAATCAAACATTTTTTTTTCTCAAATTCATTTTCAATCTCATATTCACACAATAAAATATTTTGAACGTAAATATAAAATTTTTCTTACTTTTTAACCACACATTCTTCAAAAAATTACTATTTCAAAACTTATTTTCTCAAAAAAATTCATTTTAATGGATGTCAAATTGGGGCTAATGAATAGTAGTTTTTTATTTTCAAAAAATTTTGCTCTCGTTGCATATAAATTGTCACGTACGGAAGGAAAACATTATAGCAGAGCCAACCCTAGATCAAAGCCAACAAGGCAATGGCCTAGAGCCTCAAAACTGCAGGGGCCTCAGAAAAAATTTGGTGGATAGCACTTGCTCTTTATTTGGGAAGGGACCAATAAGGCTTCTTCATGGGAGATGGAGATGGAAATGGAAATGAAAAAATTGCTTAGAAATCAAAACAAGAAAATGGTTAAGGGCTTGTCATGACTTTTGAAATGTCAAAAGACGCTTTTGAGACCCAAAGTTGTTTTTGAATCCGTTTGACTAATTTTATAAAAATGATTTTGATAGTTAAAAAGGTTTTTAGAAAAAATTAGTTCAACGTGACTTTCTCTAAAAATACTTTCAAAATAGAAAGTACTTTTAAAAATTAATTTTCAAATAAAAAATAAAATAGTTTCATCCGAAAACTCTTCTACAAAAAGCAAAAGTCATTCCAAATTGGCCCTATATATTTTGGATTCTACAAAGTCTTCGTTCAAATATAAATATGTAATTTAAATAAGCATTTAAGTATTGCTTTGCTTGTGAAAAATTATATTTAAGGATCTCATAATAATTAAGTTGTCTAAGACTTCAATATTCTCGCTTTGCGTCATAGATTTCATTGTAATTAAGTATATATTTATAACATAACATAAAAGCAGGGATAAAAAAATTTCCATTTCAGTGAAAATGAACTGCGATCCATCCCTTTTCCATTAAAATTACGGTCATGCCACGTCAAAAAATTAAGTACAGGAATTTTTGAAAAAAAATCTTGACAGACAACACATGACGTAAAATTATTGAAAGATTGAGAGAGAGAGAGAGAGAGAGGCCAATCATGCATTGTCATGTCAATAGTGATGTCAATGAATCGGGCCGATAAGCACGAGCTCGGGGTTGTTACTCGACTCGTGAGCTCGTCAAAATTTTTTTTTTTTTAAACTATATCTAGACCTTTAAAAAAATTAAAAAATAAAAAATAAATTTTGACAAGCTGCTCATCAAAAACAGGCTCGACTGGGGCTGGGGCTCGGGCTCGTCTTCGGCTCGTTTTTACAAGTCGACGAGTCGCTCAACTCGTTTGCCACCTCTACATGTCAACATCGAATAAATTTTGTTAACATTTTTTTGTATTCACGACTTTTTCCTTAAATTAAAATGCATATTTTGAAGTATAACATTTATTGTTATTATTATTTTATAATTATTACTATTATTTTTAATTTCACTACTTCCTCAAATAAGACCCGAACTCGTGTCATTAAACTCAAACTTCAATAACATAACTTAAGATAGACTCGGATGTTAGCCCTTGTTTGTTTCCCTTGAAAATAAATCTCTTTAATTTCCATTTTGATTTTCAACCACACATTCATACAATAAAATTTTACAAATAAAAAATTTATTTTTAACCACATATTATCTAAACATCATTTTTTTTTTCAATAATGACCATCAAACATAGGTAGAACGTAACAAGAGTGTACTTTTACTTATTAATATTAGTGACTTTAAAAACAGTTTAATAAATTAGTGATAAATAACAATATAGAAACTTGAACGTAAAACCATATTATCATTGAAACTAAATGAAATAATTTATTTCATTAAAAGAAAGAGGGATTTTGAGAAATGGCCTTCATACAATGTGCAGAGTGAAAACGTAGCCTAAGATTTTAAATTTTTGTTTAAAAGGCCTTATTTTCTTGTAGAAGGTTTTAAGTATCTTGTTATGATTTTTCACTCCAGACGAATCGAATTTAATATCAACATGACCAAAATCAAATCTAGGCATGTCTGAGCCGAACCAACTCGTGGCTCGAGACCATCGAGCCGAGGCTCAAGCCTAAGCCAACCTGTGTGGCTCGACATGTCACGAGTCATTTTTGACCCGGCCTAGCCGAACCGAACCAAGTTCATTAGAAAAGAAAATTTAAAAAAATATATATATAGCTATCTGCATGCAGGCAGCATTAGCTGAAAGCTCAGGTCGAGCCTCAATATTTTTGTCGAGCTGGGCCAAAAAGCTTGAACCATTTTTGTTCGAGTTGATCCCGAGTTTCAGCTCATGACTCGACTCGTTGACACCCCTAATCAAACTTCATATTTTATTAAAAGCTTAGCTATCTTATAAGACCGATCCAGACTTTTCTATCTTATAAGATGACACAAATAGTTCCAAACACACTCCAAATCCACATGAGTTACTCAAAGGGGAACAGGAGACCGCCCACCAAGAAAATTGAAAGAATAAAATGTTAGGGAAGAAAGAAGAATAAAACCTAATTTACAATCTTTAAAAAAAATATTAAATATTCGTTTAAATGACGATTTTAAAAATTGTAATTTTAGTTCGCCTTTTGTAGTATTACAAAAATGTAAAATGTTCATTGTAATTTGTTCATAATAATAAAATGCCCGTCTAGGCTCTACCTAGGCACGTCTAGACTTGGGACTTGGAGAAAATGGCATGCCTCGCCTTGTGTCTAGGTCGTACAATGGATACTTTTTTTGGCAAGTGATATTTTTTCATATATTTTGAAGTCCAGCTCAACAAAATAAGTCGAACAAAAAATCAACCGTAGTTCATACTCAGCCTAAGAACATATCTTTCTCTGCTCACAAACAAAGCATTATTTATTTGAAGTATTTATGATTTTGAGTATTATTTTCTTTGTTGAAAACTTGAAAATTATGTATGAAGTTGCTATAAATTTTCAAAATATGTGTTATTTTATTTATTTATTGATCTACAATATTTAAATAATATTCAAAAATAGGAAAACACGTTATTACATCTAGGATCGTAAGGTTTGAGATTTGACCTTCACGTTTTACGACTTTTAGAATCTTGATCCCAACTATACAACAGAATACATTGATTATTTGAACTTTGATCTTGATCTAAATACTCGAATCTAATTATGTATAATTGAACAAAGCATGTCACTATTACTTTGTTTGAATACAAATTTATAAATGATTTATAAATTCAGTCAAAATTAAGCATTAATATAAATCACACATTAATAATTTCTACTAATTACTATTTATATATTTCGTGAAGTTACTATTATTCATCTTACTGTTTTTTTAAAAACCATTTATAAATTTGTGAAATGGGGACTAAATTTGTCCAATTAGTCTGCCAAACTCATCCAAACATTTTAAAAAAGAATATCCTTAGGAACGTTCTTAGCATTGTAACAATGTGTGAATTAATTATTAAAAATAAGTCTTCATTCCATTACGATGGAGAAACTTAGAAGATAGGCGGATAGATTAAAATTATCTTGATTTTTACTAGTTGTTGACCCCCAAAAATGTCTCCGACATGTAGCAACAGAATAATACTCCACGTAAACTCATTCCTACGCACGGTAACACACCGTTAGTCACTCGTGGCCTTTCTCGGTTGGGGTGAAGGCGATCGCAAGCACTCCGACGGTCAAATCAGTGTTTCAGTCAATCGAAAAATGGTGCCTAGCGGTGAAGTAGTTGACGAGACGTGGTAGAGAATGCGTGCAAATGTAGTGAAAAGCTTTTTGAGTTAAAAGACTAGAATGCAAAGACTTATCATTGTGTGGGGGGTATTTATACTAGAGAAAAGAAGGGGAGAACCGTTGGATGGGATGACACGTGGCTTCAGATTTCGGATGGGTAATTCTATCATAGACGTCAATCTGTCAATCCATAGGTTGGCGGGTATTAAATGATTTCTGACATAACAACTAAGTTGACCGTTTGTAGATTGCCACACGTCCCATGAATTGGTCAGGGCCTTGACTTTGGATAGATCTTCTCACATAAGATCTTGGTAAAGGTCTGGCGAGGCGTATTGTAAAGCCCAAAGAATGCGGAGTGCGGGCCTTTGCATCCGTCGGGAACGATGGATGAGTTTGGCTCTTCCACAAAGTGGGGCAATAGTGTTTCAGTTCGGAGCGTGGAATTAATTTGTCCGACATGAATTCAATTTGTCCGTCACGTGGCAATACCAGATTAGTTCGTACAACACGTGGTGGATGAGGTGGAGGGCCTCGGAAGGCTTGTAACAACAGTCCCTCAAGTCCGTAAATGAATATTTATATAATGCATGAACTTCGTAGAGACGATTAAATCGCGTCATTCTATGGGGCGCATGCGTCGGTTGTAGATTAGACGAAAAGGTACATAGGAGTGAAGTCATGATGGAAGGACGACACGTTGAGTGTGACTTTGGGAAAAATGTTACGAAGCAAAGTCCTAGCTGGCGGACGAAGTGATGGGTGTTGGCAACTTTGAGAAAAGTTGTTGCAAAACGAAGTCCTAGCAGAAGGACGAAGTGATGGGTGTTGGCAATTTTGAGAAAAGTTGTTGCGAAGCGAAGTCCTAGTTGAAGGACGAAGTGATGTGTGTTGGCAACCTTGAGAAAATTTGTTGCCAAGCGAAGTCCTAACTCAAGAACGAAGTGATGAGTGTTGGCAACTTTGAGAGAAGTTGTTGTAGAGCAAAGTTCTAGCATAAGGACGAAGTGATGGGTGTTGGTAACTTTGAGAAAAGTTGTTGCAAAGCGAAGTCCTAGTTGAAGGATGAAGTAATGGGTGTTGTCAACTTTGAGAAAAGTTATTGCAAAGCGAAATCCTAGCAGAAGTACGAAGTGATGGGTGTTGGCAACTTTGAGAAAAGTTATTGCAAAACGAAGTCCTAGCTGACGGACTAAGTAATGGGTGTTGGCAACTTTTAAGAAAGTTGTTGCAAAGCGAAGTCCTAGCAGAAGGATGAAGTGATAGGGTGAACTTGGGACGCCTACATAAGGCCCAAACTCCTCCCTTTACAACTTTAGTTTACGATTTCTCCTTGAAACTCTCAGAATTTTCTATTTTTTCGGCGAGCAAGATCCTGAAACTCCGACGACTCCTTTGCTTTCGAACCAAAATCTCTAGGTAAACTCTTCTACTTTATTCCCATCATTTTCTAGTTTTCAAAGTTCTTAATAGTGATGGGTGTTGGCAACTTTGAAAAAAGTTGTTGCAAAACGAAGTCCTAGCAGAAGGACGAAGTGATGGGTGTTGGCAATTTTGAGAAAAGTTGTTGCGAAGCGAAGTCCTAGCTGAAGGACGAAGTGATGTGTGTTGGCAACCTTGAGAAAATTTGTTGCCAACCGAAGTCCTAACTGAAGAACGAAGTGATGAGTGTTGGCAACTTTGAGAGAAGTTGTTGCAGAGCAAAGTTCTAGCAGAAGGACGAAGTGATGGGTGTTGGTAACTTTGAGAAAAGTTGTTGCAAAGCGAAGTCCTAGTTGAAGGATGAAGTAATGGTTGTTGTCAACTTTGAGAAAAGTTATTGCAAAGCGAAGTCCTAGCAGAAGGACGAAGTGATGGGTGTTGGCAACTTTGAGAAAGGTTATTGCAAAACGAAGTCCTAGCTAACGGACTAAGTAATGGGTGTTGGCAACTTTTAAGAAAAGTTGTTGCAAAGCGAAGTCCTAGCAGAAGGATGAAGTGACAGGGTGAACTTGGGACGCCTACATAAGGCCCAAACTCCTCCCTTTACAACTTTAGTTTGCAATTTCTCCTTGAAACTCTCTGAATTTTCTATTTTTTCGGCGAGCAAGATCCTGAAACTCCGACGACTCCTTTGCTTTCGAACCAAAATCTCTAGGTAAACTCTTCTACTTTATTCCCATCATTTTCTAGTTTTCAAAGTTCTTAATGGCCACTGAAAGCTCTTTTATCGTATCTATGAGTGAGGAGGGGCGAAGTGTGGGGAGTTCGGGTATAAGGGAGCTAATCGTCCTCTCTTCGTACGAAATAGGTAGGGTCATTAGGCCAGGAGAGAATATTTGGAGATTGTTCACCCTTCCCATAGACACTTCCGTTAAATGGGGAGCTTCTGAATATGCCTCAACTCTTACCCCCAAAAACATTTCTAAGTGTAGAAAGGTCTTTAGGATCCCCAGCAACATAGAAATGATCATCCCCCGCTCTGATGAAAGGGCTTGCTACCCCAAGCTAGGATGTGTAGCTATGAGCGAAAACCTGCTAAAAGCAGGCCTTAGGCTTCCCTTCTATCCCTTCTTTAGGTTAGTTCTCCGTTCTTATGGACTGAACCCGACCCAACTCTATCCGAACTCCTGGGCGCAGATGGTTTGGTCGTAGATGTTATGGCATCAGGCCAACCTGAGCGTAGACATGCCCTTTAGCGTGTTCCACTCCGTCTACTTCCCCAAGAGTGTGGCTGGGGTGAGAAAAGTAAGGAATGGTACTACATAACTCCCATGGGATCCCATTCCCCATTCGTGGTGGGGTCGTCCTTTCGGTTAAGATGGAAGAAATCGTAGTTCTGGGTGTCGGGGAGGTGGGACACCATGGAGGGCGACCCCATGGCTCCTCTTGAGGCCTATTTCTTGGTCCTCTTATTCCTCTATTCCTAGAGGTAGAGGGTCTTCCCGAGTTCTTGGTTGCGCCATTGCCACCAGGTCTAATGTTTTCATAAGCCAATGTTGGTACTGCATTTAAAGTGGTTGTAGCCAACGCTTGTCTAGAGGTGCGAGCCACCGCATACCCAGCCTGAGTCCACTGATGGCTGATGATTTGCGATGTGGGTCCTCTACCGATCAGCCTCTAGGCGGAGGAAGTCCTTTTGCCGCCTTGCTCTGATGATCAATCATCTCTTCATTGACAATCTCAACTTTCATCATTCTACCAGTTCATCGTAGGTAGAGGGGTTTTTACTTTGGACATCTCTCTAAAACAACATATTCATATTCAGTCTTCCTTTTAGGGTTGAGAGAGCTTCTTTGTCCATGACTTGTTCGCAATATGTTATTTCGTTAGTAAAATAGGCAATGTAGCTTTTCAAGGTCTTTCCCACCGTTTGCCTCATATCCTGGCTCCTTCATTCTTTGACAAGTACTAGTTCAAAAATGCTTTCTCGAAGTCCGACCAACTCCTGATACTATGAGGTGCCAACCTATTATACCACAATTCGGCTACGTCGCTAAGTGTTAAGTGAAAGGCCCTACATTTCAAAGCAGGCGAAGCGCATCGAAGGCTCATTTGTGTTTTGTACTTGTTTAGGTGTTTCTCTAGGTCACCATTTCCTTCATACTTCGGAATTTTGGGAGGAACGAAGTTCTAGGCCATGGGAAAGCTACGAAGCTCCCTAGAGAAGGGGAGGTTGTCATCGTCGTTGTCAAATTCATAGGACCGACACGGCTCATTGGAGTCGTTCCCATCTATTAAAGGGCAAGGTGGTTGTAGTAAAGTTCCACCTCGGTTCTCCCAGTCAACTAGGTTCCACCTGTCCCGTCTATTCTTAGGCGGAGAGGCTTGAACTTCTTGGCTTTGTACACGTTCTTGTGGGTGATCCCTATTTCTAGGCATTCGCCCAATTCGATCAAACAAATTTGCAGACCTCTGAGATTGTTCTTCATAGTCCGGGGAAAAGTTACCTCTCCTAACTTGGTCGTCATCAGCTAAAGGGACAGTGTAGGAGGTGTCTATTTCCACTTCCCTTTCAACCGAAACTTCTCTTTATTGACTCAAATGAGTTCTCCGGCTCGAATCTGCTTCAGCTCGTCGGTCACGAACCAGTTGTGGAAAATCTTGATGGGCTTGGAAAGCATCCTGACTTTACACTTGCATGGCTGCGTTTTGGGCTGTGATGTTCCCCATGTTAGTGGCCATGAGAGCCACTTCGGCAGTTAGTCGTGCAACAGTTCTTCTGCCCCTACGATATAAATGATGGGGCCACTAGTGTGTGACATTATTTCGAATGATCTCTTCTTCAGAGACCTCCCTTACTCTTCTAGGATTTACTTTTTAACTGCTTGAACTCATTGGTTTGGAGTTGCAAGTTCTCCTCTCCCAAATAATGGAAACTCAGCTTATGGCTTCCACGTGTTCTTTCTTCAAGAATAAATCCTTTTTTTAAGGGGAATATCAACTGAACATTTCGATAAGCTTTTCTTTTTGTGGGGATATTCGTGGTTACAGTAATATTTCCCTCAGACGGCATCAATCTGTTGACCCCTAAAAATTGATCAACACGTGGAACAGAATAATACTCCACGTAAGCTCCATCCTGCGTACGGTAACACACCGTTAGTCACTCGTGGCCTTTCCCAGTGGGGGTGGGGTAGTCGCGAGCACTCCGATGGTCAACTTAGTGTTTCAGTCAACCAAAAAGTAATGCCCAGCGGTGAAGTAGTCGCCGGGACGTGGTAGAAAATGCGTGCAAATGTAGTGAAAAGGTTTTTGAGTTAAAAGACTAGAATGCAAAGATTAGGATGGGAATCTCTAACTTACCATTGTGTGGGGGTATGTATACTAGAGTAAAGAAGGGGAGAACTGTTGGATAGGAGGACACGTGGTTTCAGATCCCGGATGGATCATTCTTTCATAGGCGTCAATCTGTCAATCCATATATGGTGGGCATTAAATGATTTCTGACATAACAACGGAGTTGACCGTTTGTATCCTGTCACACGTCCCATCAATCGTTTAGGGCCTTAACTTTGGATAGAACTCCTCGCAGAAGATCTTGGTAAAGGTGTGGCGAGGCGTATTGTGAAGCGCAAAGAATATGGAGTGCAGGCCTTTCCATCCGCCGTGAACGATGGATGAGTTCGGCTCTTCCACGAAATGGGGCAATAGTGTTTCAGTTCGGAGCATGGAATTAGTTCGTCCGTCATGTGGCAACACCCGATTAGTTCATCCAACACGTGACGGATGAGGTGAGGTAGAAAGCCTCAGAAGGCCCGTAACACTAGTAATAATTATTTTGATGAATCTAGACATGAATAAAATTAATGACTAATTATATGACTCTAAATTAAGATAACTAATTATATGACTCTAAATTATAGAGAATAAAATTTCTTATTCGTATTTTAACATTTTAGTACTTGTAGAGAAGAATAAACAAAAGGTAATAATGTTCGGAAAATAATTTTCGCTAGTTGTACCATATTTTTATTGCACTTAAAGATCCTCAAGCCGTGCTCATTGTAGCGCTTATGTCTTTATTTTTTTCGTCTAATTTTTTTCTCAAATTATACATACATAATATTTTGACAGAAATCAACAACAACAATGATTTATGCTAATTAACCCTTGTTTGATCCCCCATTTTTTTCTATCAAAATGTATTATTTTTTATAGTGATTTGATTTGATTTTAACCACGCATTGTTAATAAGAAAATATTACACGTTAATCCAAAAAAATTCCTTATTTTTTAACCACACTTTCTCCATCGTAACATTGTTCCAAAATGCTTTTTTTTTTCTTGAAAAAAAAAATAGAGCTCAAACAACCCCTTAATAAAAATTTGAAGAAAAAAGTGATAAAAAGTCATGGACACAAGTCTACAATAAGCAAAGCTCTTGAGGATGTTGAATTTAATTAAAATATTGTGCAACTAGGTCTGGGCGTAGATTTGGTCGATTTTTTATCCAACACAAACTCAACCTAATATGATCGATTTTATCTAAAATTAAATCAACCCAATCCAATTATTGATTTAAACACAACCCCAAACCGATCAAGTTTGGGTTGTGTCGAGTTGGTCAGTTTGGGTTTGGTTCCAATTTAATTTGAATTCGATTATTTTTTGTTGAATTTGGATAAGTTTTTAAAGTTTGCAATCACTTGAAAATCTTTATTGTTTTTAACTTATATAAGGAATATTTTTTTTTTTTGGGGGGGGGGGGGGGGGTGGTTATTCATTTTATCACTACCCTTAATTTTTAGTTTATCGTCAAATTATTTTGCATTTGTACATAGTATTCACGTCGATTAGCCTTTGTAAAAAAAAAAGGATGTTTGTGCATCGTAAGTCTTTTTCTTTTCTTCATTATTCTATCTATTTAAGTTATTACATTTTAGCATTGTGATTGGTAGCCATTTTCTTGGCATTTTTAGAAATTTTTTTACTGTTGGAACAGTAATGTGGGCCCATTGCAGCCGTCCTTTTTGACTCAGCAGAGAGCAAATTCTCTAAAATGACACTCTCAACATACAAATATACAATGAAATAAATGTAAAGGGGTAGAAAGGTAATTTCACTTGAATTTGTCAATAAATGCAACTATCATGATGACTATCTAACGGACATAATTTTTCTACAAAACAAATGAAAATGGCTACCAAACAAGGGCTAGGTATTAAAAAAAAAATTTATTCGTTGGGTTGGGTTTTGATTCATAAGCCGAGACCTAACCCAATTCCTTGATCAATTTGAGCAGTTCGAATAGATATTTGTTCAGCCCTATGTGCTGCAAGTAAAAAATATGGTGCCAACAGAATCATCCAAAATAAAATTGATTTTGAAAATAAAGAAGGGTAAAATGGTACATATAACTCCCCCGCCGGAAATCAAACCAGGTTAGTAGCATCCGGCAAACCTTGCTGGAAATCTTCTTCTCCACCAATATTTGAAGCCCGTTTAAAGCGCTTTACCGAAACAGAAACGCGACATACCGGACAATTCGAATGCGAATAAAGCCACTTATCAATACACTCAACATGAAAAGCGTGTTTACAAGCATTCAACTGCCTAATCCCTTCTCCCTCAACAAAAACCGATAAACACACTGGGCACTCGCTTCCGGCAGTTTCTTTTGCACGCGCCTCCTTCCTAACGCCACAAACCAATTCGAATTCTTTACCGTTACAGCTCACTTCTCCGTCCGGTATTTCGGAGCGCCGGAAAGGATTCCTAGGGAATTTCATAGCAAAAAGGACTGTGTAGAGAATTAATGGTGTGGTTATCACTGCTACAAGGCAGAGGAGGGCCGTGCGGACCGAGATGTCGGAGCTCGGGGGCTGCCCGGCCGGGAAAGGAGGCGGAGCACTTGAGTTAGTGGTGGTGGTATTGATCATGATAAGGTATAAAAGTTTTATCTATTGGATAGTTAGCTGGTTATAGAAGCATTAAGAAAACATACAGGTGATTGCAGGACATATGATACAGCCCATAGCTTATCAACTTGTTTGTACCATGGTTCGTATGTATTTAGTCCATGTTTGATAAGGATTAAAATTAATAATTAATTTTAAGTATATATTTTATGGATGCATATCTTTTCAATTACGCATTTCGTTAATTTTTATTAAAATCAACTAAAAATTTAATTTTAATTCATACCAAACAAGGGCTTGGTAAAGTTGAATTTGATTATAATCTACTTATAATTTAAAGTTAGAAATATATAAATAATTGTACATTCATAATTACTAATCTCTTATTAATTTCTTATTTTTCAATAGTGAAATAGTAAAGTAAGAATTAGTTTTAAAATAAGTAGTTTAGACCATGTTCAGTGGGGATTAAAATCAATTTTTTTTTTAGTAAATTTTGATAAAAATTAATAGAATATGTGGTCGAAGAGTTGCGAGTTTCATAAAATATGTAGTTAAAATTAATTAATTATTTTAATTTAGCACTTGTTTGTTAGGGATTAAAATCATGATTTTAATCTAAATTAAAGTCAATAGTTAGTTTTAATCATTTATTTCATAAGGCCTACCTACAATGTTTTAACTACATATTTTATCCTTTTTTTTTTTAATGAAAATTTACTAACAATTCGATTTTAATCCTCTCAAAATTAGATTTAAATTAAAATTTGAATTTTAGTTCATGTCAAACAAGGGCTTCACCATGCATCAATAATTGAATAACGTGTGGCTTGAAACTTGGCAACTCGCTGAGTGTCATTTGTCACATGGTGCAAAGCAGAATGTGCGGCTACTTTTCAAGAATTGAAAGGCTTATTGTAAGCTGCCCTTTTTCTTTTCCTCAAAAAATACTCTTCGTGACATTATTAATGAAGAAATTCAACGTAGAACAAAACGGAAACATAACTTCGTTTAAACGGAGTATACTAAGAAGTTAAATAATTGCACTTCATGCGCTCTAGACTTGTTCATCATCACTCTGACTCTTCGTCCATTTCGAACTTGTTACGTGAAGGCAGTCATATAAAATTTACGATCGAACCAAAATCTAAAAAAGTCGTAACTTCTTCATAAGTGTCTTCTTTTATCCTCGAGTATAGAGATCTAATATCTATCCAAGATCCACCAAACCATAAAATCATCAACCGCACGCCACTTGGATGCACACAATGCCTCTACCTTAATGGCATTTGCACTCAAAATCGAAACTCTTCCTTAGCCATGCAAGCTCATTTTGTGTGCAATTCATACCAGCGTGAATTGTTTTCTTTCATTTTATTTCTTTTCTTACTCGCAATGTCAAGATTTATTGAAGTGCTCAAGTCTTCCTCATTCATCCTCTCTAATGTGGAGATCCCAACAAAACTTCAAGCACCAATTTTTACTTATCATGCATTGACTAGGAATTAATCTTTACTAGATGGCTCTTAAAATGATGTAGTATCTCGCGTTTGGGTTGACCTTCATTCCAACTCTCAAACAAACCCTTAGGTAAATTTGCATATCCCCTGAAATTCTAATATTTTGCAATTTTGTCCCTGAATTTGGAGCTTGAACTTTCTACATTCTGCAAGGTAGTCCCTGAATTATCGGAAGTCTGCACATTGGCCCTGAATTTTTTGACAATACACGTAATTTTATGATTATTCATAGTTGTAATTTTCATTTTCTAAACTTAGTGGAGTTATTATATATATGCATAGATGCTCTTGATATTACCAAACTTCGTAATATTTTTGTTTGTTTTATTTGTTTCATTTACATTTAAAATTTTTATCATTTGCAATAGCTGGCATTGGATGAAACAAGTGACTTCTTTTTTGGAGCCAATAGACCCTAGTTTTGGATTTTTGGAAGTCTATATTTCAAGTTATTTCAACACGCAAGCTAACTTTGTAACTTAATCGTTTGAAACCTTATCGTTCCGAAATTAACTTTGCATCATGGATGACAGGACCCCGAAGATAGGATTTCTCGATTGTCGATCGACATGACAATCAAGTATATTGTGCCAATTGTGGTCTCGATCCCATCTATGGAGAATTTTTATCTTATATTTAAATTGCCCAATTCATGTATGAATCAAATTATTTTGTTAATCTATAATTTATTTTAACAAAAATATATTATCTATTTCATAATATATCGAGCAAAAGAAATATTCAAGTTACTCCCTTACAGGTCCAAAGAAAAATAAGTACAATGTGATTGTGATTAAAAGTTTCCTTTTTATAAAATAAATTAATTTACTCTCAAGATAAACAATTTTGTTAAAATAAAAAATAAATTTAAAATTATTTGTTAAAATAAATTTTATTTACAGACAAACATGGCAGTTAGAACCATTTCCAACTCCATGAGACTGCTTTCGAGTTGTAGGCAACTAAATCTAGACTGCGCTAATTGGCCCATGAAAATTATCCCAGACTAGACCTGCGGCCCAAAAGTCCACATGGGCCCATCCGTAGTTTCACGTATTTTCCTAAGGTAAATGAAACGGAAGGAAGATATGCGAACTAGGGATCGATGCTAAATGGGAAGAGTTGAGTCGCTCAACTCGCTAAATGAAAGTGGGGCTCAGCCCACGAGCTTGCCTCTTGGTGGGCCAGGCTTAATAAAATTGCATATTTTTCTCGATTTGACGAGCTAACTCGTGAAGCATTAGGGGACTTGCGAGATCAAATCGCCACTCAACTCGCATGACTTAACACCCCATACGAACCAAACTAACATGTCTTGTCAAAGGATGCAAATCTATAATCGAGGTTTGCAAACTCGAACTTTTATTTGTACTTTATTCCTGTTTGGTTTAGATAAAAATTAGAGTTTAGTAAATTTGGGTAGAATATGATGAATTGTGTGGTTTAAATGTCAATAAAAATAGTGAATTTTCTGAAAATATATTGAAATTAATAATTAAGTTGGATTAAATTAAGAATTAAATTGCTCTAGGTTCAACAATTATTAAATTCCTTTTAATCACCATTAATTATTATCCTTTGTAAATTAAGGTGTAATTCCTAATAAGACTGCACTTTTTATCTTACTAGTAGTAAGCACGTGTTTTGCATCTTATGTATCAAATGAATGATATACGTAATATATTATGGAATTATATATGTGTATAATGTGAAAATGTTGAATAAATTGAAATATAATGTTTTGATTTATATAATGTGAAAATGTTGAATAAATTGAAATATAATGTTTTGATTACAGTAACACTTCTTTATTAAAAGTATTAATGTATATTTTTTTTTTATGAAATTATGTATATAATATGAATATGTTGAATTAATTGAAATATAATGTTTTGATTACAATAACACCTCTTCATACACGATATTTTTTCTCAACGTCCCACAATTTTTATTCTTTTTATTTGTAGTTCGCATAATCTAAAACAGATGCAAACCATATAAAAATATTCACACGTATAAACTATGTATTAAAAAAAATTCATTGTGAAAAAAATCATTTAATAGATGCAAACACTAATTTTTACATAACTTAAATAACTATTGTGGAAAAAGTTTTGACCTGATATGGATATAAATAAATAAAAAATGTAGAGAACAGTAATGATTTGGAGGCATAGTAATTGAAAAATTCAAATACAAAAAGAAAAATGAATTTTTTTCCGCGAGGAAATTAATATAAACTTAAATAGTATGTAATTTGCTCATTGAGAATTTGGAATCATTTTTAGATTTCACAAAAAAGATAGAAAAAGAATACGAAATGAAATTTTTAAATAAAAAATCATACCTTGCGGATGATGAACTAAAAATGCATTATATATCATAAGTAATTGGATCGCCATATGTTTTTATGCTTATACAAAAATGAACATGCAAAAATATAAAATACCCAATATTATATTAATATTTTTTTTGGAACACATGATATTGATTTTTATTAATACCTAAAAAATTGATTTTAGTGGAAAATGATTCGACATTGGTAATGTGGTAATTCATTATTTTTCATATTTTTCTTTCTCTCCTCCCACTCTCTCATAAAAATTGAAACGCCTAATCATATTATTTCACATAAACTGTCACATCACCGATAATTTATCATCATAATGATAAATAACATTATTCTTTGTATTAGTGTGGTGGATACAAATATGTGAACCATAAGTAACTCCTAATTATTAGGAGTAATTATTAAGGTTTTTAAGATAATGACTAATTTTTTTCCTCTTCGACTCTTCCCTTTCTTAAAGTTGATCACTTTTAAGCATTTTTTTCTTTTCAATTTATTGTCATTTGTATTTCAATAATTATTTTATCAAATATATTAATTAAACAAGAAATTTATAATATTTGAAAGAAAACGAAGACAATGGTATACAAGGACAAAATAGTAAATTGAATATGCATGTTATATATATAGGGTATACTTCAACCGCATTTTTTGTGTAGAATACATTTTAGAATAGTAAATTGATGGAGAATGTATATTTAAAAATGAAGGAAAAAATTTTTGGTTGCATTTAATATTATTTTATTGAATAATATGTGGTTGAAAAGAAAAGAGGAAAAAAATGTATTTTGAAAAAAAAAAATTGAAATCGAACAAGCCCATATATTGTATTTAATATAATTATATAAGTAGATGAGCGTCGATTTAAATGGAGCTCACATGCATAAATAATAGAATATATACACATATGAAATAATATTATAATATACTACATGTGGCATTGGCATTATTGGTAGATTAATTACAATTTAACCTTGTAAACATATATAATTCATTTTCCATATCAGAGTACTCGAAATTTGACATTAATCACTTAAAATCGAAGCTCGTCTACATATATAATTTTATTAAAACTTATTATATTATATTATATTATAATTTATCTACCATTATATTAATGCAATCTTTAATATATTATATTTTATAATTATAATAAAATTATGTTTACATATGAGAGCTTCGATTTTAAGAAATTAAACTTAGCTTTAATAATTTTTATGTAACTAAACTTAATTTTATTAATGTAAAATTCTAAGTAATCCAATATAAAATAATGAACTTTACACTTAAATGGATATTATATATATTGAGCTTCAATTTTAAGTAAATAAACTTAAATTTGGTTAATATAAATTTTAAGTTCTCTAATGTAAACAATGAAATTTATATTTAAAAAGAGACAAAATGAAGTAGAGTTATATTAAATTTTTGGAGTTATAATATAATTTGAAATTAGAAATGATTATTGTACATTTATGATTAAAGGCGTTGTTGTCAAAAGCAAAATATATAAGGGCAAAAATAAAAACTAAAAGTTTTCCATACCCAAGGTTTCAATTATTGATATTATTATTTTCATACTATATACATAATATTAACATTTGAAGCAGTTCTATTCTATATAATAGGCATAAATTTCAAAATCTGTTACGGATGAAGGTAAATAATGTAACCAATAATGTTCTTAATCAGTTTATATTGACGATTTAGAATTTCAACTGGTTATTCAAATAATTATTTATTATTCAATCATGATGAACAAAAACTATATCGTTAATTATTTCCGTACAGGTAATAAATGCGATTTTTTTTTTTTTTTTTGGTGTGATCCTTCAGTTTCTTTGAAAATTGTTGACCTCAATTTTACCCTATGATTATATGATTTTCATTTTCTCAATACAAGAATTTTCAATTTTTTCTTATTTCAATTAAGGTAAATCAAGAACACATGTTCAATAATGAATATAAAACATTATTACATATTATTGTTTTAGGATAAAAAATTATATTATATAGAAATAATCATATTATTTAACATTATATTTTAAACTATCAAAAATTATACATAAATTATATTTCACTTGAAGATCAATTGGCTGAAAGATGAGAACCATGTTTAATATTATAAGTTGTAAAATTTACTTAATGCATGAAAAATTAAAAGGATTAAATAAGGACATAGTTGACAAAAAAATTAAAGACAAATTGTAAATCAAATAAGGGTATATTGACCTATAGCTAGATATGTAAGGGTGAAATAGGTATTCAAAAGTTTCTTCTCAATCCTTCCTTTTCATATATTGTAGATAACTTTAATGATCAATTTTAATGTTAAAACAAACATAAGCTTAATTTATCAAACTACTTAATTTGTCTAATAAGGTAGTATAGTAAATTGTAATGAGGAAATTACAGTCTGATAGGGTTTTAAAATTTCATTTTCATAAATCAAAAATCAAGTTTCATAATACAAGAATCGGGTTTTAATTAATAATTAATATGATTTAAATATTAATAATTTTTAATCACCACGTTAAATATTAATCTATCCACCGAAACCTTAATTTCCTCTCTCCCTCCCGCCTATACATCTCTCTCCCTTCTTTCTCTCTCCTCTCTCTACGGCATCGACGCGACTACAACTTGACACCATAGTGACATAAGTGGCGACGGTGGCGTCGACGCCATCCCGTGTAAGAAGGTTTGAAACGATGGGTGGTTTTCATACTGCTACGGTGATGGTGGATCGGCGGCAGTGAGGGTGGTGATATTAGCGCGATGCAGTGGTGATGAAGGTGTGTGGTTGCGGAGGTGGGAACGGAGAGTTTTATGGGTGCGACAGTAGTTCGCGATTGTGGTAGTGTGTGGATGTGTTGCTGTGGGTGTGGTTGCGGTGCTGTGGGTGCGTGCGTGCGTGCGACGATGTTGGTCGTTATTGGCGGTGGTGGTTATTTTTGTGCTATAGTCGGGATTTGCTGCGCGTCATGGTCAAGATTTGCACCGTCGCGATCTGGTGTGGGATTTTTGGGTTGTGTTTTCAGTTGGTGGATGGGGGCTGTGGTGGTGGTGGTGTTTGGGTAGCGGCAACTATGTTGGATCTAGTGGTGGCTGTAGTTTTGTTGGTGGCGGTGGATCTTCTTGTTGGCGGTGGTGATTTGGAAGTTGAAAGTGGTAGTTTGTTGGAGGTGGAGACAGTGGTGATGGGAGGTTGTGGTGTTGGTTTGTTTGAGATGGTGATATTGCTATTGGGCGTCGACGACAGTGGCGCTGCTGCTGGAGGTAGTGACGAGGTAATTGTCGCAAACGTTGCTGGTGGTCACAGATTATTTGGTTGATTGTGACCATCAAATTGGTTAACATATGACCAATAAATAATATGTGACCAATAAAAAAAAAAAAAAAATCTTCTCCGTTCTCTGATGGATGTGTGTGTGGAAAAATGGGAAATTGGTTTAAACTGGTAAAAGTAATTGGGCTTTTGCAAATGAAGTCCCTTAATTTCCAATGGTAATATAAGTAAGTCCTCAACTATAAATCTCATTCATCTTAAACTCTCATATATTATCCATTGCAAAGTAAACCCCAAAAAATAATTTACTTCAATTAAGTCTCTATTTGACCTTGACTTTGACAATTCAATCCTTAACTTTGACTAAATAATATGTTTTGTGAGCAAAAAAATAATGTGACCTAAAATTTTGTTAATTTGTGACCGTAATTTGATAATTTGTGAGTTGTGACTATAAAAGTTGTGACACTAATAATATTTATGAAATGTAATCGATAAATAAATTGTGAATTTTAAATTTTAATTTTTGATCGATGAACAAACTGTTACCTATAAAATTTTTGAATTATAATCGTAAAATAATGTGACATAAAAAATTCTGATTTGTGATCAGAAAATAATGTGACTAACTAAATGGTTAATTTGTGACCAAATTGTATAGATATGCTACCTTAATATATTTAATTAATTAAATATATAATTAATTAATTAAATCATAAATAAATTTTAAAAAAAAACCTGATTTTTGAAATTTAAAACCTTTATGCTAATACTTAATTGCTTATGAAATTTGGGTGATACTTAATCCTTGCCCATTTTTATTGATCAATAAAACCAACATATACTTGTGTAAAGAGTTGAAGTATTTTGAAGAATACATTTGAAATCTTACGTGAAAACTCAAGTACATAAATATTTGGTTGTGGATTCTTGATTTTTCCGGTATTCATTCAAATATTGACGGCCATCTATTGCACTTAACTTCCTTCTGCTTAAAAAGTTGCAGTGTGACATATGGTAAAGCAAATGTTGCCATTCACGAAAGAAAAATCAATGCACTTTCAGTAGACAACAATGCAAATTCCAGAGTAAAAAATTCTGCAAGTTCCAGCTATCAAGAAACAATACAAAAATTTAAATGCATATTACCCAAAATCAGGCCATGAATAAGTGGTCCAAAAGGCCTAATTGGAAACAAAGTAGAGCAGTGTCTGCAGAAATAAAACCAAGTACCTAATAAAACGATAGAAACAACAGAGGGAACGCCACTAGCTTAATCGACCTCCTCGATCTTGGGACCAGCTCCGCTACCACCACTAGGAGCAGGGCCATCATCGTCCATGGCACCACCCATATCGCCACCTGCACCCTGGTACATCTTAGCAATGATGGGATTGCAGATGCTCTCCAGTTCCTTCATCTTGTCCTCAAACTCGTCCGACTCTGCAAGCTGGTTGCTTTCAAGCCATTGGATGGCCTGCTCAATAGCATCCTCAATCTTCTTTTTGTCATCTGCAGAGAGCTTGGAGGCAATCTTCTCATCCTTAACAGTGTTCCTCATGTTGTATGCATAGTTCTCCAAGGCATTCTTTGCTTCTGCTTTCTTCTTGTGTTCCTCGTCCTCGGACTTGTACTTTTCAGCTTCCTGAACCATCTTCTCAATCTCATCCTTGGAAAGTCTACCCTTATCATTGGTAATAGTGATCTTGTTCTTCTGTCCTGTGGTCTTATCCTCAGCAGAAACATTCAAGATACCATTGGCATCGATGTCAAAGCACACAGTAATCTGAGGAACTCCCCTAGGAGCAGGAGGAATGCCAGAAAGCTCAAATTTACCAAGAAGGTTGTTGTCCCTGGTCCTTGTTCTCTCTCCTTCGTAGACCTGAATCAGGACACCGGGCTGGTTGTCCGAGTAGGTAGAGAAAACCTGCTCCTTCTTGGTTGGAATGGTCGTGTTCCTGGGAATCAACACAGTCATAACACCACCGGCAGTTTCTAGACCAAGGGAGAGAGGAGTGACATCCAAAAGCAAAAGGTCCTGCACCTTCTCATTACCCTCACCACTCAAAATGGCAGCCTGGACAGCAGCACCATAAGCAACAGCCTCATCAGGGTTGATACTCTTGCATAGTTCCTTCCCATTGAAGAAGTCCTGCAACAATTGCTGAACCTTGGGAATCCTGGTCGAACCACCAACAAGGACAACATCATGGACACTGCTCTTGTCCATCTTGGCATCCCGCAAACACTTCTCTACTGGTTCCATGCACTTCCGGAACAAGTCCATGTTAAGTTCCTCAAATCTGGCACGAGTGATGGTGGAATAGAAATCAATACCTTCGTAGAGTGAGTCTATCTCAATGGTGGTCTGGGCAGTGGATGAGAGAGTTCTCTTTGCTCTCTCACAAGCAGTCCTCAACCTCCTAAGAGCTCTGGGGTTGCCAGTGATGTCTTTCTTGTTTTTTCTCTTGAATTCCTGAACAAAGTGATTCACCATCCTATTGTCAAAATCTTCTCCTCCAAGGTGAGTGTCACCAGCAGTGGCCTTCACCTCAAAGATACCCTCCTCAATGGTTAGAAGAGAGACATCAAAAGTACCACCACCAAGATCAAAAATCAACACATTCTTCTCACCGACGCTAGTTGCCTTCTTGTCAAGACCATAAGCAATAGCAGCAGCTGTAGGCTCATTGATGATACGCATCACATTGAGACCAGCAATTACACCAGAATCCTTGGTTGCTTGACGTTGGGAGTCATTGAAGTATGCTGGGACAGTAACAACAGCATTCTTAATGGTAGTACCCAGGTATGCCTCAGCAATTTCTCTCATTTTAATTAGAACCATGGAAGAGATCTCCTCAGCGGCAAATTGCTTCTCTTCACCCTTGTAGTTGACTCCAATCATGGGTTTGTCTCCAGGACCGGCGATGAGTTTGAAGGGCCACAATTTCATGTCACTCTGTACAGAGGCATCACTGAATCTCCTACCGATCAACCTCTTAGCATCTGTCAAAATTAAAAAAGGAATGAATCATTAATTAAACAGTAGACAGGCAAATCTCAAAGTAATGTGCATAGCAACAATATTTTGATAGTAACAGGATCACAATTACAATAAACACTTTATGCGTCAGCATGTAAAGAAAACACTCTGATTTATTGTAACCTAAGAACCAAGGAGCATCAATCGAGTTTAGCATAAAGAACATTACTCTCAATGCAGAACTGAAACCTTTGTATAAAACCTTGAGGAAAACTACATAATATAGGCACATCAAGCATCAATCAGTTTTATCATAAAGAACATCATACTCTAACACTGCAGAACTGAAACCTCAGTATAAAATTTTGAGGAAACCAACATAATAGGTTACATTTTTCTATTATCAATTTCAAACAGTAAATTTAACAATGCAGAACTTCATGTATAAGTATTTTCAACGAAGTGTGCTTATGTGATAATTTGAACAAATGACTGTTAAATCTTTGTACCTAATAAGTATTAAGATCATATTCTAAGCAACAGAGCTGCAAAAAATTATTTTTCATTCGCCAGTAAATTGGTGAAAAAAAAAATCAAGGCAACTCAGAATTTATTTATTCAGATAAAAAAATATATTATCATATAACCAGTACTCCTGTAAATGAAAGAGTTAAGCAACAAGTGACATATGAAAGATTCATACATTTTTTCATCCATACAAAAATTATATTAGCTGCATGACATAACAGGGAGCAGTGGGGCCTCTATTTTACATGAAGCTATTCATAGGCCGATGAACCCATGTTATTTATTTCCCAACAAACTGTACAAATATCTTGCTCAAAACTAGATCTATTGTTTGAAGAGCAAAACACAGAAAAATTATATGCATAATAAGCTCAGAAATCCCTTTTTAACACCAATATAACGGACACTAGTCATCAATACATTAACAAAAAAGTTTTAACAGTAAACAATTACTTACAGATTTAGTATAAAAAAACATAAAAGAATGTATATATATAACACACTCGAAACAGATCTAGCAGAAAAAACATAAATCTTAGCAAAATAAAACGTGCATTAGCTTATTTACAGTAAAAGAGAACAGATCTTACCGAAAACAGTGTTTATCGGGTTCATGGCAACCTGGTTTTTAGCGGCATCGCCTATCAGTCTCTCGGTGTCGGTGAAACCCACATAAGACGGCGTCGTTCTGTTTCCTTGGTCATTTGCGATGATTTCCACACGGTCATGCTGCCACACCCCAACACACGAATATGTTGTGCCGAGATCAATTCCAATGGCTGGTCCCTCTCCTTTTCCTGCCATTGCTGCTCGAATTTGAGTAGGCAAGATATTTAGCGTATAAAAGAGAGAAGGCGCTGTGGAGAACTAGGGTTTCAAGGGAGACACAACGATATTGAATCTGAAGTATATATAGTAGCTGCCGAGTCTCAGAATTTCTGATTTAATTTTCGTGTTCTAGAATGTTCGAAAACCCAAAATGGAAGGCAATCGTTGGATTGGTTGCGGAAATATTTGATGGTGTGAGATTCTTTCCGTTATTTCCGCAAACTGACTCAGTCCTTTTCCACGCCTGTCACTGAANCAGAATTTCTGATTTAATTTTCGTGTTCTAGAATGTTCGAAAACCCAAAATGGAAGGCAATCGTTGGATTGGTTGCGGAAATATTTGATGGTGTGAGATTCTTTCCGTTATTTCCGCAAACTGACTCAGTCCTTTTCCACGCCTGTCACTGAAAAAAGAAAAGGAAAATTTACAAAAATGACCAATTTTATGCTTATCAATTAAAAAATATCTAATTTTGATAACTTTTGTAAAAATGAACAAATTTAATATCAAATTGTCTATCATATGCTCAATGAAAAATGAAGCAATTTTTTATTAATTTGTCATGAATTTCGAAAAGAACAAATAGCTTCCCATAGAAGCTACATTAATGCTAACTAATAGTTAATTGATTCATTTGTTTTTATTATCTATTAAGTGTTGATGAGGAATTTTGGGAAAAAATAAAGAAGATGAAGTAAAAAAAGTCATTAACACTAAAAAATAATTATATACTTCCAATTCATAAGAAAATTATGTAATTTCATTTCGAAAATTTAATTTCATCCAAAATTGTAGTTGATTAGGCTTTCCACAATTCTCGATAGAAGGTAATTTTTCTATGAAATTTTTTTTTTTGTTGATAAGTTGTGTTTAATAGTTGTTATTCTTAACATTTCATGACGTTCTCGACATTGTAAAAGTTATTATCGATATTTTAACCTTTTTTTATTTTGACATTTGACACTTCATTTGTTTAAAACGAGATTTCGTTCTAAACATGAGAGTTCTCTACATTTTATAATGTTCTTGACGTTTGAAGTGTACTTTTCGACATTTATAAATATTTTATTTACCCACTTATAGGAAGAAATGAGCATTTAATACATGATTGACAAGATACTTTTTAAAATAAGTAGTATATATTATCTGTCAAATTATTATTGGTCAATACAAATTTTAATTATATAAGTAATTTTTTCGGTCTATATTATAGTAAAATAGACATTGAAGAAATTTTGGATATTTTTGCAATTGCTTATGTAAAAGTGAACATTTTTTTGTAATTTCATCAAAAGAAAATTCCACGTCGATTTTCATGATATATATTTGCGCTAACAATTAAAAATAATTTTTTATTAAATTTTAATTAAAAAATATGAATCTCATGTTATATGTAGTGAAATATTAACTTTGACATTGATTTTTATCAATTTTTTTAACTAAAAATATACTAGAGTGAAATTATGATTTATCCACGATTTTATTTAAATAAAGTAATTAATTGCTTATAAGTTAGATCTCGGTTTCATAATGTACTTTTGCAATCACACGACTTCGCCAATCTCGCAAAGGAGGAGAATTGATTGTCCCGTTCAATGCTATCATGAAATTTAGTTACAAAAACCGTAAATGTTCATCCAACAATTTTCGTTTAATTCATCACATGTACTGAAATTGTGATTTCAAATGTGTTTTGGATATATTGGCATTACCAACTGATGTTGCCAAAAATTGTATTTGGCTGTTTTCGAACTTGACGACTGTTGATGAGCACGAAGGTGATCTTCCGGTGCCTGAAATAAAGGCGTCGATGTGTGTCCTCGTCACCTCTCCGATACTTAAGTCATATAGGAAATTATTTAAAACGTACCTAAATAATGTTTTGAGGCTTTATATTTATAGAGTTAGGTAATACACTCTTGATAGGACTAAATCAGTTGGGTATTTTTATCTCAAAGAGTTCTACATGTGAGAGACATTTGATTTATACTAGAATTGCAAGACCAATCATAATTTAGGTAATATGGTTGAGATAGAGTTCTCCCAAACGTATGAGTCTTGAGTTGAGGTGTTTGAGTCATATTAGAGTCCTTAGGAGGTAGGACTTCTTTCAGAGAATTCGTTCGTCTGCAGATTGACAAAATGAAGTTCTCGAGCACTCGCTTACCCTGGGCATGAAAAGGTCATCCCGAGGACTTATCCCTAGGACGTTTCCAACCGAATCTCGTGAAATCGTGGTGCCAGTCCTCGAGGTTACTGTCCTGAGGACTCCAATATTTTCAGAGGACATATCAAGAGGGACACGGTCAGGACATTGAGTCGAGATAGGACTTCAAGCCTGAGCATGAAGTCGTGGACAATTGGATCACAAAAAATTGCACACATCACCAACTACTGTTGATAACATCGACCGGGGAAGTCAGATGTGTGCGCTGAAGAGCATATGAAAATAAATTAGGCAGACAATGACAAATGATTGAGGCTTCCCAACTTCAAAGAGGAAATAAAATGTTGTTGCTGGTACTGAAGTGATGACCCACATTGGAGAATGCTCTTCTTAGGATATATTGGTATGCAATACCCGACAAAACTATCAAATGGGCGGGTAAGATTTTAACCCATTTTTATGTCTAATTCGACCGACCAAACCAAACATTTTTCTATATATGGGCGGGCTTCCTACTAGGACAAACCCATGAAATGTTTGGCCTGGATGCTCGAGTTGCTGGGCTGAAAAGCAATATTATTATAGTATCAAGGGTTTTTTTGCTAGCCACTTCCCAACTTGCCTTGTTGCACTCACAAGTGCAAGTTTTGTGTACAAGTATAATTAACAATGAAAGTATTTCCCCTGCAGTTAATCTTGAAGGACTAATCCAGAGCAGGACAATTTACTGGATGCCTCCAAGATCAAGAAAACAATAATTTTTTATTCTTTTTTGTCTATCTTTACTACTTACCTCTTTTCCATTCTCGTCTTAACTAAGGTTGCTTGTTCCAAGAAGCACGAATTGTGGTTTTTGACTCAGATTTCTTCCTTAGACTCCCTCAAAAAACAAGGTCCGATCTGAGTCGACCTTGATATTTTGGGAGCCTTATGTCAACTTCATATATAGGGTCCTATGAATATTAAACCCTTGTTTGATTGAAATTAAAATCAGATTTTTAATAAATTTTGATGAAAGTTGATAGAATGTGTAGTGAAAAAGTTGTGGATCCTATGAAATGCATAATTAAAATTAATCGTTGACTTTGACTTAAAAAAATAATTAAATATAATAAAAACAATTAAACATAATCAAGAAAATTGGAAGACAAAATACAAGATTTAAACTTTAGTACAAACATAAAAAAGAAAAAAATAATAATAAGTAGATCAAGAAAATTCAAACTAAATTACATAACACATAGAGAAGTATTAGTTTAATTAAAATATTAATCAATACAATGGCACTGTGCATTTAGCAACAATTCCTTGAATAAGTGTAAAACCCACAATAAGAGTTTTGGGAAAAATAATGCCTGTAAATTTTGAAGAGAGAAAAGTGATCATTTGTTTTTTGTTTAGAAAAAGAAAAATGATAGTTGAAAAAATAAATGGTCAAATTAATTATATATCGAGAATGACCGTGATATGTTATGTAATAAATTTTATGCCATTTATATGATTTTTTTAATGATGTTTACATTTTCAAATTTTATTAAATTCGTGTGTTTGCAAAATAATTCTAATTTATAGAATTTCGTAATTATAATTTTCATTTTTATTCAACCAGTTAATTAACCTTACATAATTTGAGGTCATTATCAAAGCGGGACCTTAAGCGATCGCCTACGCAACCTATAGTCAAAATCGGCCCTAATTCTAATCTTGTGACAACCTCCTCATAAATTCTACATTTTCCTTTCTTGGGTTGTCCGTATAATATGTAGGATTTGTTACTAAAAGTTCAACTTCTTAAGTATTAGATTTTTCAAGATCACTTGTTAAGGATTTGATTTTGGCTTCTAAGTTTTCATTAACAAGTTTCAACTCATTCAAATTTTTGATAGTCTTGAAGGTCATCTATGAGTTTTTTTTTCCCCCCTCTCTCTCTCTTTTTCAAGTTCATTTACCTTTTTCAGAACATCTTTATTGACATTTTTAATTTTAAGACTCATCGAATTCTCGATAAAACTCATGAATATCAGTCTCATCTCCAGACTTTCCCTCAGATTTTTCACTACGTTCTTCATTCTTAACTTTTTCACTTTCTTTTTCGAATTCAATCGTAGCTATAGATTGAAGACCATAAAATTTTGTTCATCTTTACCACTAGAGGTATCACTCTGAGGGCTCAAATCTGATTCATCATCACTTAAGGTCACTACTAATGCCTTATGCCTTCCTTTATTCAAATTCTTCTTTAAATTAGAACATTCATTCCTATAATGACCAAAATCCAGACATTCATGACATTATTATTAGCAGTGCTAGAGTTATTCTTCACACGCTTATCATTCGAGAATTTACTAGGAACATCATATATTCGTTCTTGAGGTTTTCTCTTATTCCTCATCACTTTCTGAAATTTTTTTAACGAAATAAGCTATTTCGTCTTCCCTAAGCGTCTCAACATCAGTTGACTCACTTTCTTCTTCTCTAACAGTGTTCATGGCTATGGATTTAATCTTTTTCGATTGAGATATGGTGAGTTCATAGGTTTGTAGGAATCCTACGAGTTCTTCTATCTTAACTGCATCTAAGTCCTACTTTCTTCAATTGCTGTGACTTTAGGTTTAAACCTTTCGAGTAGGGATCTAAGGACTTTCTAACGATTTTAGACTCGGCGATCTTCTCTCCTAAGTTGAAATAAGAATTAACTATATCATTAAACTTCGCATAGAATTCATCAAATGATTCATCGTCCTTCATTCTAATTTCTTCAAACCTAAAAGTCAACGCTTGCAGTTTAGAGTTATTAACAGTCTTAGTTCTCTCGTGTGTGATTTATAATATATCACAAACGTATTTAACAGTTTCACACATTGATACTCTCATAAACTCTTCAGCAGACAAGGCCATGAATAGGGCATGAATGCCCTTACTGTTCCAGTTACACTCAGCAAAATCATATTTAGTCCAGAGTGAAATATCAGTGGGTGTAGCTACACCGCAACAATAGTTGAAAGTGCAGCCACCCAGTTTGAACGCTTATCCAATGCTTTAAGAAAAGTTCTCATTCGAACTTTCCAATAAGCATAGTTACTTCCGTCGAAAAACGGAGGCACGGACAAGGACGACTCATCTATAATTAATTAAGGGTCGGGAATCGAAATAAGGCTATGATACAAATGAAAAATATGAAATTCGACTCAAACTACACCTAGAGGGGGGTGAATATATAATTACGTGGAATTTAAAATCTTAATAATTAATTAGCAACAAATCACTATTAATTATCTCTAGATGGTTAATTATACAATTCAATGTTTTCCTGTATTGAAATACTTTAGTTATGAAATCAATGAATTAACACAAGATATGATTACGGAGAAACCTCAACTGGGTAAAAATTTCGGGTACTTTGTCAGTCAACGGTCAACTATAAACCAATTAAAACTTACAGTCCGCCAGACTCGACTATCGCTAATACTTTCTGACCTCCTGACTGTAAATTCCACAGCTCTTCTGGATTTTGTGCTCCTGCACCAATTCTCAACTGCAGTTTTCAAAGCTCTCCTGGATTGTGCTCTCCTGCAACAATTCTCAACTTTACGAATTCGTCTATCTCTTGTGAACTAACAAAGAACTCCGCGTTCTTCAACGATTGGAACTTCAATCACCTTCTCTTAATCTTTAGAACTCTGGCAGATTTGTAAGAAACAGTAGTTTGACATTTGGATTGTGAATATGATGTCTTTATCGTCAATAGCCAATAACAGAACGAATGTTGAAAGCAAATTCATGAAGATGATATGAAAAGAATATGTTTTTCTCAATGTTCAACCTTAGAAAAATCGTTCAAAGGCGTTCAGGTATTTATAGGTAGGTTAATGTATGAGTGGGTCAGATAAAAAGCTTCAAAAATAATTAAAAATTACTTAGATAACCCTGTCGCTCGAACGAGAGTTGGGTGATAGGCGAGCGACAGTATGTCGCTTGAGCGAAGGTCTAGTGACATGCGGGTGACACAGTTTCTGTTCAACACTCAAGCCAAATCTTAACAACAGTCTAACAAAATTTCGACGTCGTTTTTACTTCTTTTCCATTCTCGAACCTTAGACCTAATATAACTCACTTTCTACTAATTGCACATTACTTCTTGAATTTTACAACATATTAATTTTAGTCCCTTTTGTTCACAGACTTGGCAATTACATCAAATACCTAACAATATTTTTATTTTTAACATAATTCTAACCATAAAATCTTGTTCTTAATCATGATTTTTGTTCAAAAGTATTGTTATGTGCTTTAAAATAAGGTTCAAATATTTAATCGCATTTTTGCATTTTTATTCATTCCATTGTATTTTTGAATACAATGGACGAATGAATATCATAAAAAATTTCTTTCAAAGAATTAATAATCAAGAACAATTTTTGTTAATTTAAAAATAAGAGTATGATGAAAAAAAAAAGTTTGAGACATAAATATGATAATATGTAAATGTTATGAACCGTTTGTGAAATTAAATATAGTTTAGTTATTAAAATTTGTGGTGTGAATATATTTAACCTTGGTATAGTCGAAAATATACCACTATATTAAGCCCATGTTTGTCATCTATTTTATCAAATATTGTTTGCCACAGTAAACAATCTCCATCACATATTCACTCAATAAAATATTCTACACACAAACCAATAAAATTACTTTACTTTTCAACCACACATTCTCCAAAATATACTATTCAAAACTCTATTTCTTCTCTCAAAATGAGAGACAAACAAGCACTAAATAATATTTTAAATATGATTATTGATTAATGAGTTCATATTTGTTGATAGTAAGACATGTTAAATAGTGACATATTAGAAAACTAACAAATCAAATATAATCTCAATGAGGAAAGTGAATTGTAATTTGGGTGAAATTAAATATGAAAGCAAACCTATTTTTATGGGATGAGGGAGTATTAAAGAGGAATAAAACGAAAAACGATTGAAAAGGCGAAAATAGAAAAAGAAATCTTATGGAATTGGGTTCTTGGAATGAGTTTAGAGTTTAGTGATTGTACCATGAAATTCAAGAAATCTATGCTTGCTTGTTTGTAATGGAATGAGATAAACATAATAGAGAGGAGAAAGATTGAGAATTTGCATTTTTTAATGTTTGATAGATTTAGTCTTTCTTATGATCTTTCAACCAAATAGAACGAAAACCCTTCGATTTTGGATAAAGTGTCTCAACTGGCTTGATATCGAGTGTACATTCTTGTATAATTTATTGGTTCTGCTAATATTCGTAACATGAAAATTTTTCATTCGTCAAACTGTCTATTGACCACAAAAATATAGAAGGAAAGTCAAAACTACTACCAATTTCGCATCATAAGAGCCCAAGGTGTATTAAAGCAGGGAGCAGCAACCCACGACATAGTTATTAATCTCGGACCAGACCTGCCCGATTGGGAAATGAGTGGACAACCGATCAGCTATTTTCTTGAATTTCAGTTATATTTTACTTAATAGTAAGTTAAGATAATTAAATGTTGGAGATTCGGGTATATTTTTAACAAGAACTTGTTTATTACATGTAAAACTTCAAAATTAGAGAGAGACTTCGAAGTTTGGATCTTTCGTCAGGATAATTCATCACAAACTGGATTAGCTCCAAAGTATGTGTAGTGGAACAAAGAGGTTGTCTAACTTTTGTTGACACGGCCCAAAATAAGGAATTCAAGCGAAGAACACAAAATTTGAAATCCACCAAATTATGAAAAAACAAATAAACTCACGATTTTTATTAATTGAAGATGATGAAAAACGATGAATTAATCATTTATTTATAAGAGTTTACATGAAAACTTAGTTTAAACAAATTAAAATTCAAAATAATTCAAAATAAACTAAATGATAAAAGTAGCACTAAAACTTTAAATGCAGTTTTCGAGTCTTAAATGAACCCGGATGGCCAAAATCTATCATATATCACAGCAAAGTTGTGTGTTCTACTCATCTCATCGTTCTTCTTCCGGAATGATATTATAAGCCCAAACCGAAGCTCAATTGTCACACCCGCACTATCGCTTTTATTTTTCTTTTTAGTCTAATTTTTCTTTAATTCATTCAGGCATCTATTCTACATCAATTGTTGTTCAATGTAAGAAACAAATCAACTGCTATGACACATAGGATAAAATAAATTAATTCTCATTCTACCTCGGGCAATACAAATCACACATAACAAATGTTTACACTACGTACAATAAAGATCAAACTTCACATTTTGATCTCTTTACGAGAAAAGGGGTGACATCCGTTGCTTGCATGTCGAATGCGCAAGTAGTGGCATAGCCACAATTTTCATAATGCAAAAGCGACGAAAAAATCTTAAAGGGGCAAAATATACGTTTTTAAATTTTCAAAATTTCTACATAGATTTGAAAAAAATTTCAAAATGTTGATGGAACAGTCGTCACAAGCAACTGCCCAAGTATTTTATCACTCTAATGTTAGCATCATGCTAGCACTTTCCAATTATTAGAGATTCGATTCAGCCCGACTCGACTTTTTAGACACACTTGTTTTCTTTTTCCAGTATAGATATTCGCTATCGGAAGGGATATATTAGAAAATGTGGAGTGAATCCCAGTCGTGAATTGTGATGTGATCCCAGTGCAATTTACAGATAATGGCATCTATAAAGTTCCATTTGTCTACCATTTACAGGGAAGACTGGGTAATATTAGAATTGATTCTACTCTAATAAAGGTTTGAATATCAGCAATTTGACTTGGTGAGTTGGATTAACAGAAACAATCTGGATCAAATCCAGAATATGAACTGGAGACCCAACACAGAAATAGAATATGTTTGTGTTGGGGATAATTAAAAATAAAAAGTACAACTTGCCTATTTGGTATGGTATGCGATCAAGTGAATTGTAGTTCAAAATTTCATTAATAGAATGTCTTAATTATTAGTATTTATCAGCCTTAGTACCCAATATAATCTACAGAAAAGTGTAAAACTAATTGTCACAGCGAATTATAATTTGATTAATAAGTAATTTGGTTTGCAATATTGGCTAAACAATCAATTTAGGGAGATGTAATCACTTTTTTCAAAAGTTAGAGCTGATAGGAGAAGCGCAGTCAATCAATATATCACTCATGACCAGGCTCGAGAGCACACTTGGAACATTGGCCAACCCCCTTGACAAATAGTCACCACCATCAAATAGCGATGCACTACATCATTCTCATCTCTTTGAGAGACCAATTGATGTAGGAAGGTCAACTACTTTTTACAAAAGTTATAGCTGATAGGTGAGACGCAATTAATTCTTAATTCACCTTGGATCAAACTCGGGAATCCACCTCAAACATTACTCGTTTGGACTTTACATCATAGACTCCCTTCCAAAATAACCTCACCCTCATGCTCAAGTGATTCTCCGTATCGGCAACATAATAGACCGAGATTGATTTTTTCTTTTGTTCTTTCTATTAGTATCTGGTAGTTTATAATTCATCCTATCAAACAAGTTATTCATATTGTGTTATGTAAATAATGTCTTGTGGTGTTAGACAACTCAAGTTTATATACATTGCCCAAGTTTCAAACAACGGAGTATCTATTTATGTTATTATTTTGTGCGTTCAAACAATATCTATTTATATTATTATTTTAGAGTCAATCGGTACTAAATCCTTGTTTGGTATCTATTATTTCCAAAATATATTTTTATTTCTCTTATTTTCAACCCCACATTATTCAATAAAATAATATTACACGTAAATCTGAAATATGCCAGAAAGGTCCACGGGTTCTATACGCTCGATGACCATGGTTCTTATCATTGAATGAATGAAGACAAGTATATATTATTATCCAATCCTAACATCAACCTGTCACAACTCATAAACTGTATCCAAATTATCTCATACTCTTAAATGCTCTCAATTTGGTGGAACTGTGCCTGTGGAAATGATTGTTTCCATGCTGTGGAGGCAAACCTGCCTCACCTCATGAATTATATAATCAGGGAAATTAGGTATGCAGTACATTTGGACCAAGTGTTACATCTCCTTGCCGACTCTTATGTTATTTTGCTCAGAATTTCAATACGATGATGTTGATTCTTGAATTCGCTCGTATATCTTGAAATTGTAGAAAGTGGAATTCTATCGAGCATGTTTGGAACATAAGTTGATTACTTAAAATAATTTGGGCTCACAATTTGTGTAGATCAATATGCACACAACTGTAGGTCCCACAATTATAAGTCAAATGGGCTTGCTTGGCAGAGTTCAACTTTTTTGTTAGCTCTCATACATATCCTTATCTACTACATTCTGTATGATCCACAACTTACGTACATATAACTTGTATGTGTAAACTCGTATTATATGTAAGTACACGTGTATGGCTTCAAATTTCTGATGCATGTAGTAGAGTACATTGTATCTGTATATAAATTTGATAAAGAGAGACGTGTAAAATATTTGTCCATTAACTTATTCAATTTGATCTCCAATTAATAGCAATTCTAATTTTTGCTCCTATGGGTACTTCTACCATGTATTTATATCTAATAATGTGTCTTTTTCAATCCTCAAAGCTGGTGGATGTAATAGTTTCCATGTTAAGGAGGGAAACATGGCCTGCAGATGGATAGATACTCATGTAATACAAATTCCTGCATTAATTATAGAGAGACTTCTGGGTGTTGCATGCCTTTCAAATGTAACAAGAAAATAGTTATTTTTCATATTCAAATTATGTGACATTGGAATATATTATCACGTACTAGAGCATTATATATAATATTTTTTTTGAATTGTTTATGTTTAATTATTATTTGGAAAATAATCTTTTTCCATGTGTATATTTTCTATCTTTTGTTGATGTTGATTTGATATTGAAATGTTAATACTTAACCATGTGTGACGTAGCTAATTAAAAAAAAATATTTTTTTTCTGAAATTTGTAAGGATCCCGTTAGCCAATTTAATTTGTCATATAATTCAAAAATTCCGACACTTCTAAAACAATGTTGTATGACTTCGTCAACAAATAAAATATATGCCGAAAAAAATGACCTTGTACAAAATCACATGTACAAATGACGATTCAGTCGTTTTTAAGTCCATATTTGATGAATATTAAAATGAAAAGAATATATATATTTTTTTTTTTATGATGTGATGGTAAATATGTGATTAAAAAGAATGAGAAGTTATTGATCTGATGAAAAATATTATTGTATTGAAAAATATGTAGTTAAAAATGAGTAGAAAAATAAAAATAAAAATTAGAATGTAACTTAAACATAGGCTTAGGAAAAAATGTAAATCAAGGGTAAAAATAAAATCACAAATAAGAGAGAAATCGACGTTGGACAATGTCATAATTGCAGTTAGGATTGAACCAATTGACTATATTTATCGGAAAACTTGACTTTTCAAACTTGAAAAATAGTAAATAAGAGATTGTTTAAACTTGAAAAATAGTATACAAGAGAACGTGTAATTAAAAATAAAAAATAAAATACTTTAGGTTGTTTGTAATATTATTTTATTGAAAAATTTGTAGTTAAAAAGAAAATAGAGAAA
>CAIGRN010178388.1:0-26414 GCA_903798345.1 Fraxinus anomala
AATTAAATTATAAATAAATTTTAATAAAAATATGTTTTTTGAAATTTAAAATTTATATTCTTAATTTTGGAACGAGTGATACCGAATCCTTACTTATGAAATTTTCCCTAACATAATCCTATGTTTTAATTTTCGTTCTGGCATGTAATTGACTCGACAAAATAAACAATTTTCTAATTTCAAAAATAAACGCTGCGACTCGTATGATTTTGAAATTTTGGATTCTTTGATATCCAGCTCCACAATTCCTGCAAGAAACCTTTAAAATCCTCACGTTCCCCTAGGAATCAGCAAAATCGCCATTGCCCAAGAACCCATACCCCTTTTTCTCCATCTATCTATAACCAAATTGTTGACAATAATATCACGTATAATCGATCTAATCATTATTGCAAGATTTAGAGCAATCGCATTTCGTAATCAAGTCAACAGCCACCAAAGCACATATTGCCAGAATCTGTTATTTTTCGCTTCTGGGTACAATTTCTCAATTCGATTCGAAGAATCCTGTGAAAGAAAATGGCCGCACATGCGGCAACTTGGCGCTTGGCACAATTAAGAACTTGGTCCTGCAGAACCCACTTGTTTAGTGCGAACAGGTTCGAAGCCAGACCCATTTCGGAGCTAGCCAAATCTAATGGCAAACGACTCTTTCTGGTCGACACATTAGCCCTTGTAAGCAATTTCTTGCATTTACTAGGTAACATTGAGTTAGGGGTTTGGTTGATTCAGGATTTGAATTACATAGGATTGATATAAATTATATTTGAATATTTGTTACAAAAGGTGAGGAGATTAGAGGCTCAAGGAGTTCCATCAAAGCAAGCGGAGGCTATTACATCTGCCATGACTGAAGTGCTCAATGATAGCTTAGAAAATGTGTCTTATTCCTTCGTTTCTAAAGGCGAAATGCAGAAAGTAAGCTCCTCCTCCCTGCGGTTACTCCTTTCCTATTTAGTTTCCCGGTTTTTGCTTGTTATTTTTATTTTTCTGGTTATATGTTTTGATATTTAGCCCCTGTTTGGTGGGTTAATTTTAACCACACATTTCATCGGATTAAGAACTTTTGAACTACAAATTTCATGACTTCTATCAAAATCTACTGATTTTTGTCCTCACCAAACGGGGGCTTGGTACTGAATATGGAATGTGCATTTTTTGTTAAGTGGCTTCTTTATGTTTTGTTTCTTTCTTTCAGAATGAGATGACCCAGGAAGCCAATTTGTCCCAATTCAAATCTGAAGTTAAAAGCTCTCAGGTAGCCCACATAATTCACGTGCTTTATTTGGGGAATATTTCAGCCATTGTGCCTCTATTAGCGGCACTTTCAGTTTCCAATTGGTTGAAGGAGTTGATATCATGACAAAATATATCCTGCATGGCTAATTTTCTTTGTTAAACATTATTATGATCTTATTTGCTTGCAGCGTGAAAAGGTGTTGAAGAATTTTCTTTAGATTACTGAAGCAAGAGGATTGTTTATTACTAAAAGGCCTTAATAACAGTCATTTCAAATTGATCAATGCGAGTTGAAGAGAATTATGTGGTCTCTTAGTGGTTAGGAATATCACAGTGGTTCTAGAGGTTACCTTGCCTACAATGCACGTGCCCAAGATTTGACCTGCACGATAAAAAATAATAGTTCCATATATTGCATCAGGTATTGGCTTTGTTTTGTCATTGCAAAATGTGGTTTCTGCAAAATCTCAAGTTATATTGCCTGCATACAAGGTTTGCATGTCTGTCGCGCTTTAATTTCTGACTCCAAAACAGTCCAATTCAAGAACGACAAAGGTCTGTCATTTATTTGATACTTGAAGCTAAAGCAAGTGGGAAGCCTTTTAACGTTGTCATGCAGAGGTTAAAAGGGTCCTTGTAAGTTCTTATACTTGCAGCCTAGTTTGTAGAATAGCAAGGAGGAAGTGTACATGTAGTTATTAGACTATTTATAGAAAGGGAAGCTTCAAAACTATTTAGAGGGCTCAATTCACATAATCCTTACTCTCTTCTATTTTGTCTTTACTTTCTGTTAGACCTATATTTTTCTCAAGGTTATCACGTGTGTTAATTCGATTCAAAGAAATTTTCATGGGTATTCAATTCTTTCACTGATCAATTATCTGTTTCTTTGGACTGGGAATTCCATGAGATCTTTGCAGGCTAGGGAATACTTACATAATCTGTTTGTGGTAGAAAATTACTTGGATCCTACGAGTTGTTCCTACATACATGGGAGGAGATTTGACCTCTTCAATTGTTTATTTCTCCAATGTCAAAATGATTGATGTGGAATAATTGTAGGACAAAACTTTCCACCTTTTATTTATGTTTTACCTCTATTATCCATACCATGACCCCTATTGTCAAGAGAAATAGAAAGAAAAAATATAGGCAATGTGGAGGTTATATGTGATCTCTGGATACTTGTGGGTTGAAGATTTGATGAGCATAATAGCCCAGGAAATGCTACATAATTCATCAGGATTAAATCAAATAAACATGCTAAACATGTTATATATTAGTATTTATGAAACTAGCAAACACTTAACTAAGTAACTCTTCCAGTCATTCTTCAGCATTTATTTTTCAAGTTTGAAAAAGAAGAAGCATCATGAAACTTTTTTGGTATTTTATACGGTTGGGAGACCCTGCTACAAAACTGTCATTGTTGTGATAGAGAAACCTTCGACACCTTATTGGAGAAGCGATTGCTGTCTGATTCAAGAATGATAAAGAGATTTTTATTTTTTAAAATTTTAAAATTTTTATTTTCATGTCTACAATAGTTTTGATGCTGTGAAAATTCCAATTTATTATTGGGGCTTGTTACCTTGCATGATCTAATCACTTTGGTTGGTTGCCAGTAGATTATGTGGGATGTTTGTATCAGAAAAGTGAAATAAATAATAAATAAAATAATTCGTGCATCCTTTTGACATTTTGTTGAATGAAGAGTTGAAGGGAGAACGTGTACTCAGTGGGTTGAATGAAATTGACAAGTGTTGCAGGAATTCTATGTGATAGGGAGATTCATTGGAGTCAAAAGGCAAGTTCTACAAAATAGTGATTGGACCGGCAAGATGTGAATAAGATAAATGTAGCAGAAATGTGAATGGTATGATGGATGCTCAGTCATACTATAATGGATAAGCTAAAAAATGAAAAGACATGCCAACAAGTTGACATGGGGCCGATTGAGAATAAATTAGAGGGAGGACGATTTAGGTAGTTGGATTATGTTTTGGATTGACCTAAAGAGGCTCCTCTTCATAGCAGATCTACCTAGATCCAGCAATGAACATAGCAGTATGGTGCAAATGGATTCATTTAATTGACCCCAAATTTACGAGGAATGAGGCTCTGATTGTTGTTGGAAATTTGATAAAATTGATTGTTACAATTTTCTGGAAATTTTCCATGGTTTTGCTGGAATTCTCATGTGGGAATGTGTTCCCACAGCTTCCCACCTACAAAAAGCAAGATAAGGGAAAAATAATTAATTCTCTCTTCCTCTCTCTTGAAATGTACATTAATTTTTGATACTAAAATGCTACATGGGGATTTTAATAATTTTTGATCAACACATTAGGTAGTATGCCTTTTTGAAATAAGTTTAGAAGATCTCCTTCCATCTTAAATTATTTTTGGTGCTTTCACTTGGCATGAATATCCATGATCTGTTTGGCATGATTTTTGCTTTTGCTTACTGTAGAAGAGGTTTTGAAGGAAGTTATCTTAATTTTTGTTTAGAAACTAAGCCCCGACCTTTATTTGGCATTATAAAGTTTTCCCAATTTTTTCAACAGTGGCATATTAATTAAAATGTGCCTACCCACATCCGCAATTTCTCTGTACTGGATTACAACAATTGAAAATTGATTTTCCATTCATGCCCTCAATGTCAAATTCCAAATTACAACGTTACCCTCGATGGCACGGAAACAATTTTTTGTTGTCAGTACAAAACAATTTTGAGGGTAGTTTTGGAAACATAAAATTTTGCATTAAAAAAAGGGTCAATTGTACAACTTAAAGAAAGTGATAAGACTGCATTTCATCACTCAAAGGCCCACTTAACTGCAGACAACATTGTTTTCGAGTAAAAAAAGGCCGTCAAACGGAGGCTAATTTTTAAAAGCGCTTCCTATTTCGAAAATGCTTTTAGAGGAAGTTAAATTGGACTAACTTCTTCTAAAAACTCTTCTAACTGGAAAAGTAATTTCATAAAATTAGTTTAACGGGTTCAAAAGTAGTTTTTGAGTCTCAAAAGCTCATTTTTCCTTTTAAAAGCCATGCCAAATTGACCCTTAGATGAATGAAAAGTTATTTGGTTTGCATAGTTTCCCATTTCATCTCTTGATGTTGAATAGAGACATAACTTCATATTTGAAAGGAAATGGAGTTATTCCATTTGGGATGGAGAGAGTGCAATTTTTGTATGGAAAGAAGACAATGGTATTTTCACTAAGATGGCAAGGAAGAATAATAAACATGGTTTAATAATGGCCTAATAATATTTGGTTGACCCAAGTTTATTAAAAGTTCGTCGTTTGTCGTTGTTCTATGTGATAGTGAAATATTTTGTTGGGTTAGGAACTTACCCTCACTTTTTAGAATTCATCACTACTAGAAGACACTTATGCATGAAGCACAGGCCCTTCTGATGGAAGCTATTTACGAACAAATAGATTGGTTCCTACTTTCGGGATAAGCATGACATTGAGGACTTGCTCTTTTTATCATACCAATTGAGGATTTGACTTTACAAAACATTAGAAAATCTGTATTATCCATTAGACATTGAACAATATCGATTCCAATTTTTTCGATACCTGACTTTTCTACTGCGTACTCTCTAATATTGGATGTGCCCATTATTCTTTATGGCTTCCTTGATGAGCATTTTATGAACATGTGAGCTGATGCAAAAAATTCAGTAATTGAACATTTAATTCCTCATGTTAGGAGCTCTAATTGGTTGACCAGAAATCAATTTGGTATTGATAAGAAGCATGGAGAGGATAAACATATTTTGTAGCTCACTTTGTTGACCTCGCTTTTCAAGAAACATATAAATTCTATATGGAAAACCGAAATTTATGCTCAGTTTATTTCTTTTGAGCACTCAAACTCCAGAGGAACACTTGTCATGAATTCATTTGTTATATGTTTGGTTCCAAATGCAGGATCACCATTTTTCTCTGTTACAACACGAGACTGAAAAACTCAAGAGTGATATAGAAAAAATGCGCAGTGAGTTGAGGTCTGTATGTATACAGTGTGAACTGCATATGATACCATTTTTTTGTTCATATTTGTCTGTTTTGAACATCAAATGATAATCATTTTCTTACAGATATGAAATGGACAAAGTTACAGCTGGGCAGCGTTTGGATCTTAATCTTGAAAGGGGGTAAGTTGTCCCAATAACCAAGATCACATATTATGTACACTTTTAGTGACGTATGGATACTTTTAGGTTGTTTATGTGTATTTCTGCCTATGCAGGAGAATTCGGGACGAGTTGTCCAATCAAAATCAAGAAACTACTAACCTGACTAACAAACTCGACAGAGTGAGTATATCTAGCTGCTGGAAAATAATTTGTTCCACTTGGTGTTTTTTTTGACCTTATCACTTCCAAATTTATTTTTTCTCAGGAAATTCATGCATTGCGGGCTCAGTTGGAAGCTGCAAAATACGACGTGATAAAATACTGCATAGGTACCCTTGCCTCTGTATCTGCTGTTGGTCTAGCTGTGATCCGAATCCTGATGTAAGTTGGCACTGCAAAGTAATTCCGATTTTAGAGGAATTATATTAATTGTCATGTTTTAACTCCTTGGATATTAAATGGAAAAGAAGAAAGGTAGAACTTCCTTCTACATAGTAACATTCAAAGCAACATTGTAATCTCTTGATCTTTCATTTCGTCAAACATAGTAGTAGACATAGGTGTATTCTTTTTCGAAATTTGTGGTTGGCTTTTTATCAAGAACTCGATTAATACTAGTGGCTAAATCTTGATATTTTAAGTAAATTTGAGCATTTTTCTTTTCAAGGTGATGTTCTCATATGGATTTTGCTTTCCGAAGGTCATTGACCTTGTAACAGCACAATGGCTACAATATCAATCTAGGTGGCACTAATTAGAAGTGATAATATGTAACCCAGTTACATTGGTGTTAAGCACTAGTAAGACTGTGCCCCTGTTTGACAATCATTATCTTTAAACTATTTTTTCTACATATTCATTTTCAATCACATTCACACAATAAAATATTTTACACACAAATTCAAAAAAATTTCATACTTTTTCACCACACATTCTCCTAAAATTTACTATTCAAAACTTTATTTTTTTCAAATAATGATTGTGAAACAGGGGTTGAATAACATTAGTCTTTTATTATACTTTCCATCATACATTACTTAGTGCCACCTAGATTAATATATCAAGGGTGCTATATATGGAGAAACTAGAGAGTGCCAATTTATTTCGAGTAATGTTGTTTATCACCTTTGACAGTCACTGATATGATAGCAAAGTCACTAACACTTAACCACGGGATAATTATAAGAATAATGTTATCTAGTATGGTGGGACGACTTTTTTCTTTCACAATAAGACTTGAATACCAATGTGCATTCAGAGCACTAGTAATTGTCATCTAGATTGATGCTTGATATTAGTAGTACTGCATAACATTACTAGATTAATAAATAGTAAATTTTTTTTTTGCCCTCTATTTTTGTTTTCACCATAAATGGTAATATAAAAACTACATTAATAAAATAGTTTGGCTGTAATCTATGATGTTCCCCTTATTTTATTTGTTGTACTAAAATGCCAAAAAAAAGTGTAATAGTAAGTTTTATCTATCTTCTATTGAAAAATGCAACAATAGGCAAGATAAAAATTGTTTCTTAATTTTTTTACTGGGGAATTGACATAAATGGTCTCTAGCTTATGGGTTTGCTGTGCAAATGATCCCTAACCTTTAAATATCGGAGCAAATACCTCTTAACTTTTCATTTAACAATCATGCTTATTGTACAATGTTGTTGACAACATTGTTGACACATGCCATGTGTTACGAAGTTATTTGACAGTTTAGAAAATAATTTAGAGTAATGTTATAGGTACAAGGAAATTTTCACAGAAATTTTATAGGATTTCACATGGCACAAATTTATTGGCAGATGACAAAAAATCAAAATCCTGTCTACAAATCAGCGTCGTTGTGTATGGATTCTATGAGAGAATCCCTGTACTTAAGGAATTTTCTAATAATTTATCATTCCAACCAACACTTTTATACCACCCACAACATTGTCAATAATGTTGTAAAAAAACATTTTACAAACAGCATTATCCTAAATTTTAAATGGCGCCTTTGATCATTTCGAATGGATTCCATTAGGACTGGCTGTAAACTTTTGATATGAAGAACTTCAGTCAAATAAATAAAATAAGTAAAAAGACAAAAGTGTGCTCTTCCTATCAATTAATTCCCGATTAGAGCATCTCCTGTATAATCACAAATTGTTTAAAAACTATGTCGTATAAGATATGACAAAGTAATTATTTTTTTCCCTAGAGTTTCGTTAGACATGTTAACTTAGCATATATTTCATACATGGATGTAGATGTAATTATATTATTATTTTAAGAAAATAAAAGACAGTTGGACAGCAACCTATACGATGCCAAAAAAAAAAAACCGTGTTTTTTACAGAATAACTCCCCAATGCAAATTGATAATGACTCTTTCAAGATGATGGAACGGAGAAAAACTAGATATTTTAGAATCTCGTCTACATTTAGAAACTCCATAGACGTGCTAGCAATATTTTATATTTCATATGTAAATTTAAATGTGATTTGTTTTTACTTAAAAAATTTAAAAGATACATGGACGTCAATCTATTTGAACTTGTTAGACATCAATGTCATATAAATTAAAAGTTTCTCGATATTTACTTTTTCTCCCCATCACGTTATCTAGACACAGTCTTCGTTAGCTTGTATTGTAAATGAATTTTTAAATACATTGCTACTTTTGCTTACATGACGTGAATTTTAAAACAATTCATGATTGCATTGGGACGTTCTTATGAAAGATTGGTTCCAAGGATGAGTTGTCTTTTCTTTTATAATATTTTATTAGTTTTTCTTTTCATTTATCTTAAAATTTTATTTAATGTTTTTAAGTAAGGACATTTTAGTCTTTTACCAAAACTTTGACCTATTTGACGATTCCATTAAGTGAGATGTTATTAATTAACTTGTCTATTTTAATAAATTTAGTTATGAGAAAATGGCTGTAACAACTCGACAAGGAGAAGTATATTTCCCAATGATCATATTTGAGGACAATGGTATTGCCTTGGGAGTGAATACTAGATCAAGAAACAATACAAATATCCATCTTTTGTATCCAATTTACATTCCTCCAAATCAAATTATTATTCTCTATCCCTCGGTCACAAAATCATTGAGGTGTAATAGCACTGATGAGTCAATTCAAGCGTTACAAATTGCTAAACTAGATTTGTCGATGTGTAAAATAAGTCAAATTTGACTATTTTGGTAGAGATTTGGTGTGCCCATTTAAAAATGTAATATAGATGGGACCAAATTGTGTAAGATGTTCGACAAAATCACGTCTCTAGAAAAATATCTTAAAAATTTATGAGCAAGAGTTATTAACCTCGCGAATCAACCTGGGCATCCATATTCTTCATCCACAAAATCATGTAAGAGGAACCTCTTAAGAAAATTTTAAACATGTTAAAATAGTGAATGTTTGTAAGACTTAATTAAAAACAAAACACCCATGTTCCCACATGCCAAAATCATGTTTAAAACTATACATTATTAAATTTAGTATTACATTTGTGATTTTACGTTATTGGGCTTTTAGAAAATAAACTTTTGTACTTTACAAATTGATTTGGGCCAACCCACATCTTCATGGACTGGGCTAGGCCCAATCTAACATATGATTAAGACGCAGTCCATCAACTAACCAACTGTATTGCCAAGAAATTCAAATCTAACGGCTAGTTGTCGACTCTCTCGCCGCCTAAACACTCGCTCTAACGGTCATTTTTCTCTCTCAACCCCATTCTGTTCTCCCAAATTCTCTATAAAACCTTCCCTCATTGAACAAATTCTATTCCTCTCTCTCTATCTCCTCTGTACTTTTCACCAGCGTTGGCCATCAGAATTTCTTAATACTCCGGCGAAGCGAAATCACAAAACCCAGTTGATTTTTGAGTAAATTCTTAATCCCAAATCCAAATGGAAACCCCATTATCCACCAGAAGAGTAACAAGATCGCAAACCTTGGCTGCTGTCTCTGACAACAGTACTAACAACAAAAACAATATGGAAGTCTCAAGTAAGTTTAAAATTTTATTCTTCTTTTTCTTGGTTTGCAGTATTATATTCTTAATTCTTGGATAAATCTGTTTTTGAATCTTTTTCCCATGTTATTTCTCAAGAATCTGAAAAGACTGTGACAAAATCAAGGCATATGAATAACAAAAAGGGACAAGATCGATCAGCTTTTATGGATATAACAAATGATTCCCCAATTGTTGGGCTTGCGAAGGGGAATTTGAAAACCCCATCATCAACAATGTCCAAGAAGAGGATCAACGGTCAAGCCAAGATCACCGGCACACCGGGCTCGGGAGAAGCCTTATTGAGAGATCAAGTGAAGTCTCTTTTGCAGAAAGTTGAAGAAGAGGCTGAGCTTTCCAAAATTACTTTGCAACAGAAGCCATTTTTTAACCTTGTCAACTCTCCAATAGGCCTTCTTGCACCCACTCCTGCAAATACACCCCAAATCTTGCCTTATGTTATACCATCCCCAGTTGAAGACAAGTTTTTGATCCCTCAGGTTCCTAATCAGATAATAAGTAAGATCTCAGATGGGGAGAAACAAGATGCATTTGAGTCTGAGAAGTGTGTGGTTACAAGGTCTCTGCTATTGGAATTTTTTGAGAAATCAGACAGCTCTGATTCGTCCGTGCTGACATATGAAGGTGAAGGCGGTGAAAGTAGCAAAGTGAAGCTATCGACATCTGAAGATGATGATACATCAATTTGGTCTATTCAGGTAAACGCAAGCAGTAATAGAGACGACTGCGAAGAAGAAGACGAGGACTTCTTTGAAGAGGAGGTAAAAAATGAATGCGATTATGACTACAATTTTGTGGATGAAGAAGAAGATTACGATCAAGGATTAGTTGATGAACTATGTGATCGAATGATCAAAATGAATGTGAATGGATGCACGAAAATGGTTAAATTCAGTGGAAAACATACTCGATTTGTGTACGGCAGTGATGATGAACTTGAAGGAGAAGTAGTAGTAGCATGCGATGGTGAAATTGAATCTCCCGCTTCATAACATAATTATTGTTTGAAGGATGTGCGAGGAATTTTTGCTAGTGTGTTTTTTCTATTTCTGCTTATTCTTGTTTTTGGTCATTTTTTGATTTGGATTATACACTGATGCAGGATCATGTGAAGTAAACTGCCTATAATTACATTAAAAATAGTAAATCAAGTGAGCCATTTGTTGCACTATATTACAGGTCATATAGTTACAAGCTGGGACAGAACGGTTCAGAGGGAGCCAAAATGTCTTAATAATCGATCAAGAAATTCAAGAACTAGTGACCCACTGGGACCTTTCAGGGCAAAATAACATGTATTTTTAAACTCCATAGACGGTTAATTCTGAGTTCGTTTTAAATTGTAGTTACCTTTTTTTTTTTTTTACTTTGGTGGCTCTCTATTATGTTATTGAAAGTAATACAATTCGTTACTTTCAATTTTACTGCCATCACATCAAAAAAGGCTGCTTAGGCATCGATCCATCAAGGCCACGAGATTTTCTGTTCATATCAAATTCTCACTGTAATTTTTAGAAATACTTTTAGCAAAGCCAAATGAAGCCTCTACTTTATTAAATCAATTTACTCAAAGTTCCACGCTATATAACATAGATATAGAGATAATGACTTTTCTCAAAGTATAATAAATATTTACATTGTATTCAACTCCAAAAGACTGCAGCTTATTAGAACCAAGGGTGCCATGTTGGATCCATCATGCATAAGTTTCTTGGAGTGAGAGCAGCTTCAACCAACTCTGTTACACCCCTCTGAACAGATTGGGGTGGATCCGTACTATTTTCATCCTATTTTAATCACATAAACACCGAGTCAGGGTATGTAAGTGACACAAAACTGGTATAAAGAAATATTTCACACCAAATTTCATGAAAAATACCAGAGCTAAAACGTTAAATATTAAATCCTGTTGACTCATAAAAAAACTCAACTCCCCATAAACACAGTTCTTTGCAACGTGGCTTCTTTTCCCACTAATCTCAATCCAACAATGCATCAGTCAAAAAGTTGGAACAAAATCAATACACAACTTGCTTCTCAAGTTCAATATTCTAAATTGGTGGTTACTCTACTTCTTGTGACTCTTTTCTCATTAAACATTCTTGTAGGGATACATATCCATCTTAACGTCCTCAATTCTGCTGCATTCAAATTTCAAACATTTTCTAATTTAGTGGCCCCACTCTCAAGCATAGCATCTTCTATGAATCTCCTCATCGCAGAATTCAAACAAACACTTCTTTTTGTCCAACCTACTCTAATTGTGTGCATTACATCTTCAAGTCCTAATGTAAGAATTACCATTACTATTTCAGAAAACAGGATTGACCACGGTGACTCACTATCATCCTTAGTCCAAACTTGATTAAAAAGATATTCAGCATATTCCATCTTAGATCCAATTATCCTAAACACTTAGATCCTCAAGTGATGCTCCAAGATCGGTATTATCTTCAGAAAAAAAGAAAATATTGATGCATCAGTTCGAAATAAAGAAAATATAGATGCATCAGTTTAAACAAATATATACGTGTCAATAAAACTCTTTTAACAGCTGAAGCATCTAATATCTAGTGTTACAAAACTTCATAAATAAGCTGGTGAAAACATACCTCTTCAGAGATGTACGATGGGGCTATTCCATTGATCCGGCCTATAACGTTCTCAATATTAGTAGTGACCTTCAGTTTTAGGTCAGCAGAATTCAAACTACCCCCTCCAACAACAGGAGCAGGAGGCATTCCAAGAGGTCTTCTCCAGGACCAAGATAACAACTCATCACGGAAAAACATAGCCAAATGATGCCAAATATGCTGACTTTGCTGCATCAGGGTATTTCAAAAACAATAATAATCCACTCACTAAGGAAGAAAACATTTTAAGAAGGTACGGGAAATTGCACTTACTTTAAGTGAACCCACAGCTTGAGCAGCTGCACACATGGCTGTGACAATAAGGCCTTCCACTCCAAAATGAGAGAAAAAGGCCTGCAGATTCCTTGTTAGGCGGAAAGGAACTGGTTCATTAAACTCAATCATCCCATTTGCATCATATGCTGGATGAAAATCCGTCTGGAAAATTTTCCCCGTGTTCTTAGCAAAAAGAATCTTGTTTGGAGACCTTCCTCCAATTTGTAGCATGAAGGACACAAAACTTGAAAGAGCCAACTGGATGGCAAACTGCTTTTTAAATGCCCACATATGATTTCCACTCGACAAAGTTTTGTACATATACTGCGAGAATATGCTGTCTGTCACTATATTTTTTGTAATATCATTGTACGCTTCGAGACGAAGATTTACCACCTCTTCCGGTGATATCTGTCTACATATGGCTTGATTCAGTTGCTCTTTGAAATGAGTGATAGGTAAATCTGCTTCTCGATCATTTCTAGCACAATGATTCTCGTATACCTCCAGGAAAGTGCTGTACATCAGATCATCTTCAACCATACGGACCTACAGAAATAATTAAAAGAACCGAGGAAAAAGTGTCGCAGCATAAAGAAGGAATGTATTAGTTGCCACATTTTGCAGATTGCAGAAAGTAGGATAAACAACTCATTCAGACTTTCAGTAATCATATTATCCGATAAAAAACAAGTCATAGATTAATTGCTATTAGTGTGTGTAATTGTATAGTTCAGGAAAGAAGACGTTATATTGTCTGCTGGGTAACTAGCAGAAAGATATGAAAGCAAGCTGACAGGTTAATACACAGCACATACTAGACAGAAACGAGGCCCCTTATCCAGTAATCAATTATGGAAACAGCATTAGCATACAAAATTGCAGCCCATAAAGAAACAATAATTTAATGATCAGAATCAAAAATAGAAAAAACAGTATAAAGACATCCTATTGGAGCAAGCTTCTATAACCATATTAGCATACATACACAAACCATGCACTAGATACGTAGATATGTACAAGACATTATTTAATCAGAAAAATTAATAGCAGAAAAATTTCATCAAATTATACAGGATGAAACAATAGCATTGCACATAATAGGTTAGAACTAGCTTTACTACCTGTGACCAAACTGGAATGATAATTGGCGTGTGAATGCAGATATGTCGACGCCGTGATTCCTCATGTTTATCAAACATTCTATTCATCACCCGAAAGAGTTGCAAGATTCGTTCATCACTTCTAGCATTCGGCGTCAAAGACGTCTGAACTATAAAATGTCGCTGGGAGCCATCAGACCCAATTAAAGTCAAACGGCGGAAACTGCTTCCATGCCTTCTTACAATTGGAATGTCAGCTCCCACCCTGTCTAACTTAACTGTATGATCTGGTGCAACCTCCTGAAATGATAAATGTTTAATGCATTTTAACCTCTATGATTGAACCAAGAATGAAAGGCAAGAACTAAAGGTGCCCTCACTTCTTTCTCTGATATGAGAAAAATCAAATTAAAAAGTTTCAAAATATGACACAACGCACCTGATCAGTAAAATATTGTCCCGGTACTTCCACTTCAACAACGTGGAAGTCTCGCAACACCTTGCTTTCATCTTCCAGTTTCAAAATAGCTGGAAACCGGTCCTCAACATTTCTCTGGAGAATATTTTTCCAATGCTTTAATCTTTGGGTTAGTTCAGCAAGGGTTGCCGGAAATGTGGCAGTATTTTCTGGGTCAAGATCACGTTCAAAATCATGTTTGTACTCTCCCACAAATTCAACATGCTTGTTCACGGCTTCTGCAGAAAAACAAGCTCTGCAAACACCAGAGAGCTCCTTTTTGAGAGACTGGTGAACTTCTGCTGTAGTGGCCGTTGGGTACTTGTAACAGCGGTGAAGCAAAGCATTAACCACTGCCAGAAGCCTCTCCTCTGGCAAGGTAACAAATCTTGAGCCAATTTCTGTCAGCAAAATCTGCAAACGGAGTGTCCAATAACAATAACAAAGTCAAATCATTTTATTGTCAAATTTGCCCCAATGCGATTTACCTATGCCAGGTGTGGAAAGAGCGAGCAGATTCACAATAGCAGCCAGCAGCAGAGAAGCAGGGGATTTTATTATTTCGAGTCTTATCAGTTATTTTTGTAGGGAGAGGTAAATGGTGAATTTCAGTAATATGAAAAGGGGTGAGCATGGGGATTGGGTAGTGTTTTTTTTTTTTTTTTTTTTATTCACATTGCGAGTGTGAATTGGGAGATAATAGGCCTCATGAAAGCTTACATCGTAATTCATTTCATTCTTCAAATTACAGCTACTTTCAATTGCAGTTTCAAATTTATTAACAGGCTACCATCAATTGTATACAAATATTGATGTACATCACAACTACAATTAATNTTATCTAGGAGTTTGTCTTTTTTAAATTATCTTTTCTAATTTCATTTTCTAGTTGTAATAGGTTTATTCTTAAATCTTGTTTAGATTAGGATTAGGATTAGGATTAGTTTATTTTCTTTTAGAATTTAGTTTTCTTATTTTGGTTTCTTTTATTAATAGGATTGGAGAATAATTTTGCCTATGGGTATTGTACACTTTTCAAGACAATCAATCATTATCTATACAAAGCAAAATTATTCCAATATAATTCTTATTTTCAATTATAAGAATTTGATAAACGCTTCTGCACCAAGATTGGTATCAGAGCAAGGAATTCACCTCAATCTGATGGCCGAGGACGGTTCGAGTGGCAAACAAACCACCAACAACGAACGGAGGTTTGAAAAAACTGAACGACGACTAGAAGGAATGGATGAAGCTCTTCACAATATCACGCAGATGCTAACTGTGACGGCTATTGAGAAGCATCATGCACCTAGGGCAGAATAGACGAGCATGCAGAAAAATGTACAAGGAGATATCAACTCAAATTCCGACGATGAGGAAGAAGATGCTAACCTGAATGTAAAAAATCATGGGGTTCCAGCAAGGAGGGAGACACCCCCTATACCCCAGCCCCACGTCGACCCAGGTTTGGGAGGACGCCGGCCCCTTGCAGATGATCGACTCCGGCAGCAGAACCCAAAAATCTATGATTGAGTTGCCTGGCGTGCAAACGCAGTTGCGAATCGCGACCCTCGCGAGGCTGCCCCTCACGGTTCTACAAGCGAAGAAATGGGCGAGATGAAGGCGATCTCCGGCGAGGGGTTCCAATCGGCGGCGACGATGAGCTCAATGACCGACCGCGAGCTCCGACGAGAAATCTTGAGCGAGAGGCAGAGACGCAATTTGATTTCAGGGAAGGAGTTGATTTTGACCATAGGTTTAATTTTGACCGAAGATATAGGGTGGATGAAGGAATCAATTTTGACCCACACAATTTTGACCATGTTATAATGTTGACCGGGGTTACAATGTTTACCGAGGAGTTAATTTTGATCGAAGTCCTAATTTTCAATAGAGGACTAGAGGACTTCAACAAAGGTGGCCACGAGGTTTTGACTACTCATCCGAGGAAAATTTTCGACCAAGGGCAAATAATCGAGGCACAAAAGTTCAAGAATTTAAGATGAAGATGGACTCGCCAAGTTTTGACGACCGATTAAACATTGAAGATTTTTTGGATTGGATCCATACCGTCGAATTTTTTTTCGACTATTTGAACATCTCGGAACAAAGCCAAGTTAAACTCGTGGCGTATAAATTAAAAGGTGGAGCTTCAGCATAGTGGGAACAACTTCAATTTAATCGTCAAAAATTGCCTTGAGTAGAATAAGTTTCTTGAATTGGTCGTCGAAAATTGCCTTGAGTACGGGTTGTGGTCTTATTCATCTAATTTTCCACTTTCATTGCTACATTGGCTGCATCTGCTATGGTCCAAACCTCCTGAAGAAGCTAGTCGATCTTGAAGGACTAATTTTAGGCCTCCTATATATCGAGCAACTAATTGAGCTTCTATTTCAGACAAATTAACTCGGGCATTTAAACGATAGAATTCCTCAGTGTACTCGTTTACTGTTCGGTTGTTCTGTCGACAATTCTGATATTGTTGGTACAAAAATTGTTCATAATCTAGAGGGAGAAATCGTCTTTGCAATAATCGTTTCATCTTGGGCTTGCACACGTTTTCCTTGTCGTTGACGATTAAATTGAAGTTGTTCCGATTGACGTTTAACTACTAATGCTAATATAGTGCGCGGCTCTTCGGAAGCAACTATACAGACTCCTGCTAAAGTTCAAAAGTTACTTGCTCATTTTGCTAATATAGCACCTAATGAGTTACCAAATGAGTTGCCCCCTATGCGAAACATTCAACATCATATTGATTTGGCACCTGGGGATAGTTTGCCTAACTTACCACATTATCGCATGAGCTCAATAGAACATGAAAAGTTGCAGCGACAAGTTAATGAGCTACTTGATAAAAGGTTGATCCATGAGAGTTTTGAGTCCTTGTGCAGTTCCCGCTTTACTCACTCCAAAGAAGGATGGCAGTTGGCGAATGTGTATAGATAGCCGTGCTATTAATAAAATAACAATCCAGTATCGTTTTCCCATCCCGCGTCTTAATGATATGCTCGACAGGTTAGAAGGGGCAGTGCATAAGTGGTTTGAACTTTTAAGGAGTGGCCATCATCAGACCTGTATTCGAACTAGCTACGAGTGAAAAACAGCTTTCAAAACCATGGGCTCTACGAGTGGTTAGTGATGCCATTTGGGTTGTCAAACACACCAAGCACATTCATGCGATTAATGAACTAAGTTCTTCGTCCATTTCTGGAAAATTCATGGTGGTTTATTTTGGTAATATTCTTATCTACAGCAAGAATGAAGATGAGCACTTCTCACATCTTAAAGAAGTTCTCTCAATCCTGCGAGATAATAAATTGTATTATCTCAAGAAGGTCAACCAATCGAATTTTTCAATGAAAAGGTTAGTGAGTCTCGACAAAAGTGGACTACTTATGAGTTAAAATTTTATGCTATTATTCGAGCTTTAAAGCATTGGGAACATTACTTGATACAACGAGAATTTGTGTTAATGGATCATCAAGCTTTGAAGTTTGTTAATTATCAAAAAACAATGATTCGAATGCACGCTTGGTGGATCACCTTTTTGCAGAAATTCACTTTTGTTATAAAGCATAAATCAGGCCAGCAGAATAAAGTAGTGGACGCTTTAAGTCGACGAGCATCTCTTTTAGCTACAATTAGCACAGAAGTAGCTGGGCTCGATTGTTTAAAGGAACTTTATGCAACTAATGAAGATTTTGGCGATATATGGACTCGATGCAGTAATAAGGAATTTATACCCGATTACCTTCTTAAAGAAGGATTCTTGTTTAAAGGGGACATGTTGGTTGAGATAAGACATGTTGGTTGAGAGATTTTATTGGCCTCTACTCAAAAGAGACATTGGTCATTTTTTTCAGCATTGTCCAATATGTCAGAAAGCTAAGGGAAAAGCTCAAAATACTGGACTTTATACCCAATTGCCGGCTTTAGAAACAATATGGCAAGATCTCACTACGGATTTTGTTCTAGGTCTTCCACGGACTCAACAGGGAGTTGATTCTATTTTGGTTGTAATTGATCGATTTTAAAAAATGGCTCACTTTCTTCATTGTAAGAAAAATGCAGATGCTTCTTACGTGGCTAATTTATTTTTTTGCGAAATCGTTCGCCTACACTGCATTCCTCGTTCTATAACTTCTGATAGAGATGTAAAGATTCTAAGTCACTTTTGGAGGACACTATGGAGAATATTTGACACTTCTTTAAAGTTTAGTAGCGCAAGTCATCCACAAACAGATGGACAAAAAGAAGTGGCTAATCGAACTCTTGGCAATATGATTCAAGCAGTTAGTGGAAATAAACCAAAACAATTGGATGCTGCCCTTCCACAAATTGAATTTGCTTTTAATAGTATGCCTAATCAATCCACCAAGAAAACTCCATTTGAAGTCGTTTACACTAGTGTTCCAAGGCATACGATAGATTTGATTCGACTTCCTAATGTCAATTCCAATGCAGAAGAGTTTGCTGAACGTATTCAAAGAATTCATCGCGAAGTAAAAAAAAAAATTAGAGGATGCTAATATTCGTTACAAGACTATTGCAGACCAACATCGATGCATTAAGCTGTTCAACGAAGGTGATTTGGTGATGATCCATCTCCGCAAAAATCGTTTTCCTGTTGGCACTTACAATAAGCTTGAAGATAAGAAGATTGGTCCATTTCGCATTCTTCAAAAGATTGGGGATAATGCTTACAAAGTTGACCTTCCAACTGATATAAACATTTTCAATACTTTCAATGTTGCAGATATCTTCGAGTACTTTCCTCCAGATGAGTTTTCCTTGCAACCACAAAACTCGAGGGCGAGTTTTATTCAAGTGGAGGGAATTGATGTAATACATCACAACTATAATTAATAGTTTCACTTTATCTAGGAGTTTGTCTTTTTTAAATTCTTTTTTCTAATTTCATTTTCTAGTTGTAATAGGTTTATTCTTAAATCTTGTTTAGATTATGATTAGTTCATTACGTTTTAGAATTTAGTTTCCTTATTTTAGTTTCCTTTTATTCATAGGATTATGGAATAATTTTGCCTATATAAATATAGGGGTATTGTACACTTTTTGATCAAAGTAATAGGTTTATTCTTAAATCTTGTTTAGATTATGATTAGTTTATTTTCTTTTAGAATCTAGTTTCCTTATTTTTGTTCCTTTTATTAATAAGATTAGGGGATAATTTTGCCTATAAATATAGGGGTATGTACACTTTTCAAGATAATCAATCATATATCAATACAAAGCAAGATTATTTCAATATAATTCTTATTATAAGAATTTCATAAACAATTTCATAAACGCTTCCGCACCAAACATTCATTTAATACAATGATTGTTTGGGAATCTACCACACTAAACCTCCTAATTTAGGCTGACATATCAAACAAGTAAATCGAAGGTGCTTGTCTATTTATTTATTTTAAAAATGAAATGATAAGGGCATCATATGCAAAGAAAAGTCGACACTTACCTCAAGTTCACTAGCCAGATTGGTGTGTTTGCTTCTAAGAGTCTCCATTATGTCTTTTGCAGCATCAAACGCACTGGCAGCAGAGGCGACAAATCCCAATGCTGTGTTACGCCTCAATGCATTCTGACCAACATCATTGTTGGATGAACTCTGATGCAATGATTGATCATTACCAGATGGTATGCTGCCTTCAACAGTAGCTGACCTTTCAGGTTCTTGCACCTGAGAGCTGCCATCATGCGAACCAAGACCTCCAGTAGATTGAACTCCTCGGTGAATCTGATTGTCTGAGGCTAACGAACTGCCACTCTGACCGGCCACTCGTGAACTTCCACTGGCCAAGCCAATAGAACCAGAAACAGCAGGACCAGAGACATTTTGTTGCGTTCTCTGAGCCACTGCCATTCTGCCATATTCAGATTTGTTTGCAATGTCACGCCGTTCGAGCAAATATGTCCGCAGCCAGTAATATAGCGCCTAAATTTAAAAGATGGTATCAACACCAGAAAGATTAATATTGAAAACTAGATCAATGATTTCTAAAATCAAATTATGATACCACCAGAAAGATTAATATTGAAAACTAGATTAATGATTTTTAAAATCAAATTAAGACCTACCTGAGGATATACAGTGGCAATTTTAAGTAAAACAAGTTTGCAATGTGGAGCTTCAGTCCTTTGTAAGGATAACAATAGTTGAGGAATCCAGGAGAGCCAAACCCAGTGAGGTACTTGATCCAAGTATTTGTCAAATGCCCTCCCTACTGGTTCATTGGAGGGGTCAAAGCTGAGTAGGTACAGGACACGGGCTAGATGGCTTCTGGAATTAGGACTTCCAAATTTGATGCCCTGAAGAAAGCAGCTCACAGCGTATTCTAACCAAATCTCTTCACGGGTTTCTCTGTAAGCCTGGAGACAGCAGAATAGGCATTCAAGCTACTAATGAAATAAAAAAAATTGGTAACTAAACATGACCAATACATTACCATGTCACAATAATTTCCCCAACTAATCCATCCTTTAGGCAAGTTCTTGAAGAGAGCGATAGCATTTGAATACGCAAGATTAGCACCTTCACAATCATTAAGCTTTAACAAAAAATCACCCTTCAGGCGAAAAATTTCAGCCTTGTGTTTGACGGGAAAATACTCTAGGTTAGTATTATTTATCAAATTAAGACCAGTAACTAGTTCTTCCTTCATTTCCAAATATGCCTTTGCTTGTTCTCTTATTTTAACAAAAGCCTCCTGTAAATACAATACAAAAACCGAAAAACAAGGAAAAAAACTCATCAATGAAATAATATATCCTACTACCACCACATTAAATCCTCCACTCAGCCAGGAGGCTGATGATGGGGATACGAATGGAGATCAAGGTGGAAAGAGAGCTAAAAAGTAAATGTGAATAGTACACAGCACCTGAACTTCCATAGTAGAGTGACCATACAATTTATCTAGTATAGACACACAAACATCATACAAGCCATGCTTGCGGGCAATATGGGCAAGCTTATTGACATTCCATGCCTTGTCGCGGAAACCAAGATGATGTAGCTGAGGATTTGTATTGACAAAATCCTTAAATGCATCGATAACTGCATTATACATTTCATTTCTCCACTGAAGCAAATCATACCAAATAGACATATTGTCCCATTCATTTGGAGTTCTCAGTCTCCATGTCTCAAGGATATCCTTGAGATCTGCATATAGACCACCGTGCCCACCAACAGAATTACCAGAAAGTTTATTTCCATTGGCAATATCCACTACAATCCTAGCTGATTCTTGAACTTCAACTAGCTGCTGAAATTGCTGAAGAAGAGGGATTCTTGCATGAATGGACATTTCAGGCAATTGCCACCACTGATCCAAAGCAAGATCAACACCTTTACCAACTAGGTTTTCGGCCTCCGTCACACCATTTATACTTTTTTCATGAAGGGCAAAATATGCTTGGATAGTACGAAGTTTGGGAGTTTCTTCTACTTGCGCTTTTGGAATAACATGATCTTTCATATACGCCCAGTCAGGTTTTTTCCAGAGATTATCAAGTAATATTTCATAATTCTCGACAATTTTGCCGAAGTCCACCAGCACATCCCATTGACTGAGTTGAGTAGCACAATGGAGCCACTGCTCTTCCCAAAGACACATCTCAGCTTTAGGTACAGTATCGTTGTAAGTCCCTTGAGTAGCCTTCACCATAGCTTGATAGAAAAGGCTTTGTGCCTGTTGCCAATAACCATGCTGAACAAGTGAGAGACCAGATCTAGTTTCTGCAGTAACTGACCGTTTCTTCCAGAGACCACACCTCATATCTTCTTCATTAAGTAATCGATAAAGCTCAGCCAGAGACTCAGAACACTTTGTGTCATTCAAGAACAACATCACATGACTTTCTAGTAGTGCTAATGCAATATGCCATGCATTATATGTCCTTCCAATGTATTTAATGAGTTCACTGGGCATCCGTGGCTGGGGATGGCTTAACTGAAGTCCTTCTAAAAGAGCTTGCACAACATTTGGTCGATATGATTGCTGCTTCTTGTGATAGTCTTTTGATAAGAGAGCTATCATGGGCTTAGCTAGTGCTACCTGTTCTTCCTTATGTAAGGACATCCAAACAATAGGAAACACCAAGACCCACAAATGATATGCAACATTTGCATCTGTATGGGCCAGCTCTCTCAGTGGAACAATAAGATCCGCAACCTACAATAAATCCAGATCCAAAAGAACCCGAAAATTACTTGCATTAATAAATTTATAGAGATTCATAAGATGGCTTTGCAATGCCCATAAACATCACTCCAAAACAAAATTACTATACCACAGCCAAAATCCCAGCCTAACACGAAAACAAATATTGTTGCAGGTTTTGTCCAAAGAAAATATCATGATTGAATAAAGAGATGGAGAATACACAGTGGCTTGTGCCATCATAACACTCCTCAAGACAGGAGGTGAGTACAGAAACCAATGTAAAATGCCCTTTTAGTGATAAGTACATCATCCACCTAGACAACTGCTTTTACATTTATTTATGCATACTATTCAAAACTGAGTACAAGAACAACACAATTATAATTCAGAAAAGGGTCAAAATTAGATAGTATACCCGAAGTTTGCTCATTTCATTCAGAAACTCTGCGTGCTTTGACACAAGGCTATCGAGTGTTAGAGGTGCCTCTTCAGAGCCTTCTACAATATCAGTAACCATTGGCTGCACAACAGTACCATCAGAAATCGCACCCGATACCATAAGAGGTGGAACTTTTGCAGAGTTTGGAGCCAGTGTAATAGGTTTATCCTCAACTAGAATAGCCAAAAGAAGATCGAGGCCTTGTTTGAGCCAAAAGACGTCACTTAAAGCCTCCCAGTCTTGAACTTGAATAATGTATTGCAGTCTCATGAACAATGTTTTCGCAAGGGCCTCATGATAAAGAGAGAAGAACTTCATCCGGATGTCAGGATCTTTTGCCCTTAAACCAAGTAAGAACTTCCTCTCTACTTTCTCAAACACTTCTTGGCGAAGAGGAGAAGGATATCTGAAAGACAACTCCATTATAATAAGTTGAATTTATAATTAAAAGAAAGAAAGACACGAAGGACATGACTTACTTAAATGAGTCAGCACAAAGTCCAAAAAGAAGATCAAGATATTTCCTATCCCACTCTTCTAGGAGACTAGGAGAGAGGTTCTGCTTATCAACTTGTGAAAGCTTCTGAAGGAAAGCAACAACTTCTTTAGGAGTAAGAAACATACTAGACGCAACAGGTGTGCCTTGTTTACTAAAATCATCTTCAATCCATCCCTTTATTACATCTAGCATGCAGAGAAGCAAAGAAGGATCAGTGCCCTTCTCAGAGAGCAAGGAGTTCAAAATCTGTGTTACAGATCGCTTGCACTCTGGAACAATCATGACTTTTTCACTGATAAGTGTCAAAACAGATTTCAAATTAGCAATGGCAATCCCATAATCAGCACCTTGACGAGAAGAAGTTACAGCAGAATCTGGATCAGATTTCTGACCCTGCATAAAGATTGAATCTAATGGTATCAGTCCAACTGAAGCACATGAAAAATGAAGTACAAAGCAGTTATAATCATGCATACGCAGCATGACGTTTCAAGAATATAAAATGTTAAAACTGAGATCCTGTCAGTTACTTCAAGATATACTTGGCAAAGAGAAAATGGGCACTATAGGTGGTCAAACATACAATCAAATCTAACTTATTAAGACCTGATGCGTGAACTTTGATAGTATCCTAATAGGAAAGCAGGGGCATACTTGTCTAGCATAAGAGCCGCTTGCTAATCCAATATCTCTTGCAAGGCGCTGAAGTACATGAACCAAATTCGATGGATTAATGAAGTTTTTGTGCACATCTGACAATGTTTTGATGATATACAGCACAAAGCTAATCGTGCTACCAGAATTATCTTCCCCAGAAACCTGAGTTGCAACAGCGGCAAGGTTCTTCTGTACAATCTCCTCCACTTTTTGATACAACATCTTTACATCATGTGGCGTATTGACTGCTTCTGGATGAAATGCAGAAGAGACCATCTTCAACAGGGAGCACAATGACTTTCCAGCGTCTATCATTTTAAACTTGAAACATGGTTCAAGAACCTGTGAAACATTTACCAATTAAAAGGTAATGTTGAAGCCATGGCCTATTAAAAATCTAGATAAAATCACCATTCTGCAAAGATTCATACTTGGGAAATCTGGTTGATATTATTTCGAACAAACAAGTGAGGTTGCTTCTCCAGGACCTTGTTCATCACATCCAGACCTTGAGCTAGGGCTGAAGATGGGTCCTTCGATTGGGTGGATGGAGTATTATTTAGCAGCTTCTCTAAATAATTGAATTTGACATTAGCATTGGGCCACACTTCCAAAGCCTGTGATAGAAGCTCCAAAGCTTGTTTATACATTAGACTTGCCTCCTTATCCTTGGGCTCTATCACTAAAGCAACCTAAATACCAAAATCAAAGCAAAATAAAGAGGACAAGTATTTATTATCTTCACTTAAAAATCATTGTGTAACCAACTATAATGAACAGAACTTATAGTAGAATTACATGTACAAATAATTAGAAATTTACAAACAAAACAAAACAAATATTTTATTTTATTTTTATCCCAGATTTAAAGAGAATTAGTAATCAAAGTTACTGGTTATAGCAGAAGATCCCCAGCACTTGGATAAGCTTGAAAATGACCAAGAGGCGAATAGAAATTAGAGATAATGAACTAAATCATCTACCTCGAGCTATTACCATCTTAAAAAGTTCAAATAAATGTGTACATGGTAAATCCTGCTATTTGTGTCAGAGAAATGGAAGTTAAATGTATAATTAACATATAAAAAAGGTAGTGTCATCAAGAAATTATGCAAGAATTTCTGCAATTAAGCATACATCAGTAAGAAGCAAATTGAGTACGACCTCGTAAACAAACAATGATCTAAAAACCATAACAGTAACGAATAAAGCGGAGTGGAGTTGGATAGAAGTGATTTAGGATATAGTGAATGTAAATGGGGAAATGTACAGTTGACCTCTAAAACCCACGTATAAGCCCTCATCTTAAATTCAATATCCCACTTCCAGTTATAGCTAGTCCAAAAATAGCCTTTTTGTTCCCTTCATTAAGCTATAAATCAGATGTTTCAGTCAGCTACACTAGGAAAGTCCAAATAGAGAAGACTAGCCACACTGCCATAGAGCTCAAATATGATTCCTAGGATGGATCTGGATCATAGATAGCGTCTCCACATGGCCATTTATTTCCTTTTCAGTTTGGGATGCCTTTGCTATATTCAATCACTTATTTGAGATGCAGAAGCCTCTGTGTGTGTGTATTGCGGTTTTGGTGGGGAGGATAAACAAATGGAAATATAATACATTTAGTTTATCTCCAACTCATGAACTTAGCCAATATAAAGTTATACAATAGTACCCTTTTTTCCAATATTGCGAACAAAGCAGAACGGCCTCACATCCCAAATGTGTCCTTTCAAACCAGGAATTTAAAATTTAAATATGATACAAATATAAGATATCAACACAAAATAATAACTTGAATTAGTTACTTTTATCTATTCAAGCTACGATCCTCAATGTTGAATGAAATGTCAAGTGACAAATAAAGCCAGTAAAATACAAACAATGTATGGGATTGAATGAAATGTCAAGTGACAAATTAAGCCAGTAAAATACAAACAATGTATGGGAAGAATAACGTGTTTAATTTTCAGCCGAGGCAAATTGACAGAATTTAATAAGTAAATATGTTCTTTGCTACAAACTTTATTTGCTTATTTGGTGGAAATTAGAATGTTTTACTTAATGTTACTACAGAGGACTGATAAATCTAAGAATTCAAATAAAGGATAACAAATAGTTGCAATCTTATAGTTTAATTGATCAATGCAAATGTCAAAGGGAAATCTTGGACGTACTCTTATGAGAAAATTGATGATCATCTCTTCCATGGCAGCGTTAGGCTTGAACTCTTCATCAGGTTGCCCAGCAGATCCAGGAGTTTCGATGTTAGGAATTGAAGAGTTACCAACAGGTGACATGACGCAAAGGGATTGCAGACCTGGTTCAACCTTTATACGCTTACTTGAATCTTCAGAAAATGTAGACCCATCAACTGAATGCTTCGGATCTCCTGCAGCAGAGGCATGATTAATTCCATCAGTAATCTGACCATTTCCATCATTATTAGGCCCTTTCTTCATATCACTTTGCCTTTGTTTTTCCCAATTGACAACCAATCCAGCAAGTTCAATTGCGAGACGCCTATTTTCTGCTGTAGTATTATATGGCAACCCTAGGCGACTAAGAGAATTCACCATCTGAGGCACAAATTGTGCTCTACAGCTGTAGAAAAGATCCGAGTGGCGGACAATGAGCTGGAATATATGGATAAGATTAGGCATCGAGTGGCCTTCTTCGACAAGAATTTTCTTTGTGTAACGTATCCATATTGGCATACG